>SKCR01032121.1:0-90088 GCA_019454045.1 Zanthoxylum bungeanum
ATCAAATCTCACCACAGACCACCGGGTACACGGTCTCTTTCTAGATCATCAGTCTTAACTGCCTTTATACTCGAAACCATCTTGTTTCTCTTACTAGAACTCTTATTTCTCTGTAAACTAACTCATGCTCGCTTGAGTCTTTCCTTTGACTTGGTTTTTGCTTTATACCTTGCACTTCTAAATTCTTTAATCGAGGAGGGGACTCTTTATCATGTTCCTATAACTTTTGCTTATTACTTAACACTACGCCCATGATGAAATCCTTACCAATTAGCCTTATTCCTAAATCTTTCATATTCTGCGCTTTCTGTAACTAAGCTCTTTTACTTTGGCCTTGTCCCTGGAAGGTACATATGTACATGTGACTATGTCAGGCTGCTTACTGGTTCCTCTCTATAACTTCTTGTCTCTGCTTATCTGTATAACTTAGAAATTATAATGCAGAATCTGACTCCTTATGTACATTTATCCTCTATTATCGTCAACTTAATGGGTTGTACTAAGATATTTAGGTTTGGTAGTTTTGCTGGGAGCTGAACTGTATGCACATTTCTACTTAGACTACACTCTTGACGTAAGCGGAGACGTTGGCGATTCAGTCCCAACAATATTTCATTCTTTTCTTCATTCTCTTATTTTCACTGCTACTGTAACTCTAGTTTCGGTGCTCCTTACTGACTTGTTCTCCAAATTCTAGTGCTATCAAAGGTCATTACTCAAATATACGTACACAAATCATACCTTAAAATTCATTCCATAAACTAGTTGCAACTCTGCAACAACTATTCTCTTTGATTCCGTACTATTTTGCATATCTAGCAAACCACCCATACCCGTGGCTTAGGCTGTTCCAAACCCGTAGTGGTTTGGTCAACTAAGTCTGGGGCTGGGTACTTAACGTGCTTTATGGGATCTAACACGTAAGAGATTTTTGGTTGTATTTCGATACAACGAAACCTTACAGTTACACACTTTATCTTTTTCTTACTGGGTATTCTTCTACTACCGTTGATGCACTTCCACAACTTTGTTTCTAATCTTTTTCCTTAGCACTCTTCTTGTCTTCTGCTTGTCTTATACTACACCAAAAACTTGTTAGGGTTGGTGCTCTGAACGCCAATTTTATTATGTATTTCCATGTAAATACCAATGTAACGTTTTATTATGAATAAAATGAACAGTTTCTTTTTTATAACTTCTTCTTTAATATGGTAAAGACGTAACTGACCTTAGAATGATTAGTTATGATACTGTTGAAAAAGCGTCGCAACTGACATTGAGTTGTATCATGACATTGTCATTCTTAGACAGTTCTCGGTCAAGGTTTACACTACTTGGTCAGTAAAGTAAACCCATTGAGACTGGTACATGTTGTATATTGTAATCTTGGATTTCGATGGTTTCTCATTGAACCATGAGTCTTGGAGACTCATATAGACGTGTAAGTGTTTATAGCGGATAAACACTGAATGACTCACCGAAGATTCTTAATGGATGGTACACCAACGTCAATAAGAATCTTCACGAGTTGAGTGAGGATAGTGATTTTTTGACTTGAGATACCACTGGGGATATCTGAGTTATCCTCCACACTTATATGACAGTCACGTCACCGATCTATTAAGATCAGACCTCCGCCTGTTCGTTGGGTGTGGACTGATGCTCAGGATATCCTGTATGTATCAAGATAGGATCTGTCAGCTCTGTGTACAGAGCATATGTATTCAATATGGAATTAGCAATCTGTAAAATCCATGGGCCCGTGGTACACTGTAGAAATTAGTTCTAAGTGTTATTTGGGGGATTACTAATAGAAACGTCGACGTGATTATATCTATAGAGATTTGATGTTTGTATCTGTATCTCTGGATTAATCCGGATACCTATGACGGAGGGATTATACGTATGCAGTGACCTCGACCTCTATGATTCAGTGAGTTTATCTGTGTTCATCATAATTTACGGGTGGGTAAATTATGGACATGAAATTTGATTTCGTGACGGATATGCCTGAATCAGATGTGTTCACTTTTCCACTTTTATGAGAGGGAAAAAATATAATTTTTTTGAAATTAATGGATAGTTTGTACACATTTTCACTTTATCAACTGGAAAAATGAACAATTTTCAAACTGTAGATAGAAAAGAAAATGAATTCCAAGTTTTCATGGTAAACAACACTTAAGCTATTTATTAGGTGTAAAAATGATAATTTAGCTTTTCATAATTAATATTATTCTTGAACTTTGACTTTATATGTTAAGAGTATGACATTTTCTTCTCTATTCTGTGTTAATGTTAATGTTATTCTTACTTTTCAAAAAAAAAAAAAACAACAATTATCACGCATTGAACAGTATCATACTCACCAACAAAAAAGCTGCTTTATATTTTGATGTTTCATTTGATTTAATTACATATATGACAAATAGTTTGTCAATTGTTTTTATTTGTGCCTTTAAGCTGGAATCCAATGTTATTGATTTTTACTATCAATTGAATTTAAAGTGACACCAAATAACTACATTTTTTATTACTACTATTACAGTTGATTGATCTTGATTGTTAAAAAAACAATTAATCTTTTGTTTAAACTTATATATATAGAGCGAGAGATATAGATAACCAATTTCACGGCCAAATATGCTTAAAATGTGTTAAATTATTATCATATGCCTCAGATTTTTAAATAATAAAAATAACGACAATAATAATAATAGCATATGTATTCTTATCAATAATAATATTAATATAGATGTATTGTAGTAGTAGAATATATGATATCACTGATATAAATAGCGTCGATGCTTACTTATTGAGATAAATTTACCTAATCTAAATTATATGAAATATTCAAAATGAGAATTTAATATAAAAAATAAAAAAAAAAATTACGGGATGCGTCTCACTTCAATCATGTCTGCGCCTAGCGTCTAGGTTTTAAGAATATCTGGCGCCTTAGTATTTCTTGCTTCTTGAACAACTATGACTTTAATTAGGGATATAAATCTCATTATAATTACGCAACCTACGTACACTTATAAAATTATAGTGTAGGCACCATAATTCATGTATCAACTTCACTGAATACTATGTTAATCATCTTCTTCTCATTCATCACCATGCTCAAGTAGTGATTTATGATTAATTGTTAATTAATCACTGATTAATTGGTGATTAAATAGCATAGGTCTCAAAATTCCTCGAACAATGTAAAAATATATTTTTTTGAAAAAAGAAAAATAAAAAAAATATCATGGTGAACATATAAAAATGTACACCAATTACACATAAACACTAAAATATAAATAAAAAAATTATTACATGATTAAAAAAAAATATTTTTAAGTGTGCATCTATCATTTTCATTTCGGAGAGATTTGAATTATATGTTGAATTGAGTTTTATGTTTAGATTTTTATTAATTATGATGGTAGTGATTAGATAAAAATATATATATAATTCAATTTTAACCATTCATTACAAAAATTTAAAAAAAATAATATAATTCATTTTTATACTAAAATCCAAATTTATTTCGGATGCCCCTTCAGTGATGTAACATCCTCGATCCGGGAGAGGTTACCGGCAGTGGATAGCCGTACTAACCCCATTAGCCTCTGACTTCGTGACTGCATTCTAAGCTATTCATATGCAATGTCACGCATGAGGACCACAACCCGACTCGTTAACATAAAAAACTTTTGTTTCTTATAATTGTATACTCAAAATACTTTTCTTTACGGACATTAACAGACACTCATGATGACTTATATGGCACTAAAGAATGCATACAACTTTACTTCGACTCAGACTGGACTTTCATTTTATCTGACTCTATGCTGGTGGACTCTATCCCTAGTGACTGCATCAGTATCCGTTCTCCCAATCTCATCTTCCGAGAAACCTGTAAGATACAGAAACTAGAATGGGGGCTTAGATCGCTATACGATCTAAGTGAGTGGACATGAATTTGAAAATCTCAAAACAAAATATGAAATTTTTGTTTATATGGGTCATGTTAATTAGTGTTCTTAAGACACTCTTTAATAATTCATTTTAGAGAAAAGTTGACATCATTTTTATGAGAAATAGAAAAAATTATGAAAAATTAATTATTTCAAAACTTTTCTAAAATGAATTCGGGATTTTTAATGAGTGTCATTAGGACACTCGTTAATATTTCCCTATTTATATTATACTTAATAATTTATATTATATATGAGTGTGGGCCAGCTTTGCAATCAGGAGTCTAAATAATTATTAATTAAAGGAAACCCGCTGATTAAGATGCATTGTTAATTATTTTTTTGGACACACATACTTTCAAATCCTCAACAACAATTATCACGCATTGAACAGTATCATACTCACCAACAAAAAAGCTGCTTTATTATATACACACACTAGTGTGTATCCGTGCCGTAAACACGATGTTACAAAATTTACAGAGAGATTGAGATTCTATTATTAATTGTTTATTATGAAATGATTTTATTTTTTATTAAATGATTTTATTTTTAATTTAATAAATGATTTTATTCTTTACATTTTATAGAGATTCTATAATGAAATGATCAAAACACAATGGTGTGGGGGGAAATATAGTGTAACAGATGGTTAAAATTAAGAGAGAAAATGTATTTAAAGGCTATCTTTATATGGCTTAATTGGCGGCTCAAATCATTTCATTATAATCTAACGGCTGATAAAGAGTCATTTCATTATAGAATCTCTATAAAAATGGAAAATGAAAACTACCAAATAAATTAAAGAATAAAATCATTTTATTAAAAAATAAAATCATTTTATTATAAATAAATTAAATAATAAAATCTTAATCTCTATATAAATTTTGTAACACCGTGCCGTAGGCACGGGCACACACTAATATATATATATATATATAACCAATTTCACGGCCAAATATGCTAAAGATGTGTTAAATTATTATCATATGCCTCACATTTTCAAATAATAATAATAATAATAATAACGACAATAATAATAATAATAATAATAATAATAATAATATTATATTATTATTATTATATCTATTCTTATCAATAATAATAATATAGATGTATTTGCATTAGTAGAATATATGATATCATTGATATAAATAGCGTCGATGCATTACTTATTGAGATAAATTTACCGAATATAAATTATATGAAATATTCAAAATGAGAATTTAATATAAAAGATTAAAAAAATATGGGGTGCGTCTCACTTCAATCATGTGTGCGTCTAACGTCTAGGTTTTAAGAACACCTGGCACCTTAGTGTTTCTTACTTCTCAAACAACTATGACTTTAATTAGGGAATATAAATCACATTATAATTATGCAACCTACACTTATAAAATGATAATATAGGCACCATAATTCATATATCAACTTCATAGAATATTATGTTAATAATCTTCTTCTCATTCATCACCATGCACTTATACACTAGAGATTCTTCATTGTGATTCTTTTGACATAGTAAAAATTTCTCTCCTTCTCTCCCATGGATGTAGACCTAGTGTCTAACCATGTAAATTTCTCTCCTTCTCTCCTTCTCTCCCATTAAATGTCATGCAATATTTACTTGACCTTGACTATGCTGACTTCTAGACTTAATCTGGTGGACTCAACACTCAGGTGACTGCCAACAGTATCCGCCCTCTCGAGCTTGTCCTCTGGGAGATCCTGCAAAACAAAAACACTGGGAGCGGGGGGTGTGTTAGGTCGTTTGAACGACCTAGTGAGTGAATAGTTCAAAACATAATTGAAATACTTTATAAAATTTCATGGTTCTAAAACCAAAATCATATCAAGAAATATCTGCTCTGAAACATTTAATGGGATTCCTTTAAAACACGAGTTCTCTTGAGAACTCCTTTAATAAACAATTCTCTTCAAATCATGTCTCAAAAGTTTGTCTCTGAATCCATAAAATATAAGTCAGGATTTTCTTTTCAAAACCTTTGTGAAAATCATTCATAAACATATGTAAAATCATCTGTAAGAATATCATCGGTCATCATGTACAATAATCATGTGGTCTTGGGGCGTTGTACGCACAGTCCCCCAAGCCACTAAACCAGTAAACAGTGGTGCTATCAGTGCCACCAACCTGTCTCTGAAATCCGGGTCTAGAGGCGTTGTACTCACAGTCCCTCTAGCCAATACCCAGGATCTAGAGGCATTTGTCATCTCTAGTCCTGTATCCCGTGTGCACACGTCTATACCCGGTATCAATACCGATACCCATCAATATCATGTCCGTCAATTCCATATCCGTCAATTTCATATCTGTATCAAGTTACATCTGAGGTGGGTTTTCCCCCATGCCTCCAAAATCATAAATCCATATCTTTGAAAACAATTTCATCATCAAAGCATTTATCTGAAATCAAGCTTTATCAAAAGCTTAAATCATATATCATATTCACATGAAATCATCATTTTAAGTAAAACCAATGAATCAATAATCTGCAAAATCATATCAGAAATCACAATTAAAAACTTTAAAATAAATACTCCCAGATAAGAGAAAAGTATCCACTCACAGTGCTATAATAAATCAGGGATGGTACACAGCATGGGTGACCTTTGAGTGTTCTGGAGTCGATCTAAAGTCAAAACAATATTAGTTTTCGTTCTTTATAACTCAGAATATTTTTGTCACATGAAAGAATATATAAAATACATGGACACTTAATATACTGGAGTGCTAGATATATCTATGGAACCTATGAATTTTACAGGCTTAGATTTGGAGTTGTGCAAACCATGTAGCAAAAACTTATATTTACCAATCGCTACAAAATTCACTGTTTGATGTCTAACTTTAAAAATTCACTGTGATTAATTGGAGATGAATATGAAGCTTAACTTTTACTGGAAATTTCCATAATGTACCTAGTTTATTTAGGTTTTAACGGTTCTCAATTCCGATACCAGAAACTCAAGTTATAGTCTGAAGTTCAAGGGTTGTGCAACCAGAAAAACTGGGCACAGGGGCAGCAGATTGCCCGACTTCAAAAATTCATTCCGGTCTCATCTTAAGTCAAAAAAATTCTAAATTTTGGATATATTACTCCTTTATGTGTCTAGTTTATCTAGAAATTTACACTTCATCATTTAGGCATCAAAAACTCCAGATACAATCGAATTATTATAACCTATTCCGAATATGACTTCATTAAACTTACTGCCCAACATACCAATTTCATAATTTAATATGAGCTTGTAATTTCATCAAACACTTGATGTGTCAAGTGCACAAACTTCACCATTTATATAACACAACACAACATCAACCAACCTTACCATCCTCACACAAGCATTTGTTTTAACACTTCAACATTAGAACAAAAGAAACAAATTCAACTCTCAATCAATTTCCAACATAACACATGTTACCATCACCCAAGCACAATCCATTAATCCTAAATCATCAAATTACAACATTAAACTCCATGGATTCCAATGTAATCCATGTCTAGGGTTTTCTTAATTTGGGGGTTTTCAAATTATTAACTTTCAAGCATAATAGTCATGTAAACAACCTCAAGCACATCCAATCAACACTCCACAATCATCAAATCATCAAAACCCATTATATCAAGGATTTGGGTTAAGCTTAACTCACCTTGATTTCATTTATTTCTTCACTAGCTAGATTATCTAAGCTTCCTCTTCTCATTTCCAAGCTTGCATGTGATGATTGAAGCTTGGATTACATGATTTTGGTTGAAGAAATAAAGAGGATTTCTGAATTTCCTCCTCTCTCTCACGTCCCTTCCTCTCAAAAATGTGAAGGGTGGAAGGGTAATGTTCCCTTTATATACTAGGGGCAGATGGTAAAATAAATAAATGGTGAAAATGTTGAAAACTTTAGGATTTTCCCAAATCAGTCCTTAGACATTGTTCGTCCGAATCTGATTTACATTTTCAGTCTATTTCAAATTCGAATTTGAAGAAATGTACAACGTGAAAGTTGTAGGTCTTGGTCTTAGCTTTCCAACGATATAAAATTCATAAAAATCGGATATCGTATGAGAAAGCTACGGTCCGAATACTAAAGACTGTCCGTGTTGAACCTAAAAATAACTTTCTTAACGGTACTACAAGGAATTTGTCGAATAAGTTTAAAGTAATTTCATGAGCCTAATATCCACTTTCATATGATCAAATAATAAGTATTATTCCATTCCTAACTTAGTATTCATCGGGTTACCGGGGTGTTACATTTTTCTTCCCCCTTTAAATAAGATTCGTCCTCGAATCTCTAATAACAATTGAAATTCTGAAATTTTGCCTTGAAACTGTGGATTTTAAATATCTTACCACAAGTGACTGAATTCACCCATTATCCTCTAGGCCATAGAATCCTAACAAACTTTTCACTGTATAATTCAACATATAACACCAATATCAACATTACCATCTTCTCACAAGCATTCCTCAATATTTCAACATTAAAACACAAGAATTTAACCCCCAATTATCTCTCCAGCAACTTATAATATTAAAGCATGTTATTATCTATTCAAATACAATCAATTCATTTCAATACCATTAAATCACAATATCCAATTCCATAAATTCCAAAATATTCCAATATCTAGGATTTCACATAGCCAACTCTGTTTTACCATATACACCGTACTACTTGTGACAATCTCCCATAAATTGGTATCAAACCATAGAGCAATATAAACTTAATAGCTCAAATCCTTATCGTTGTTCGTTAATTAATTAGCTGGTATACACACGTAATCCTCCTTTTATCTTATCACCCCTTAATAAAATAACCCTTACCATGTTGGCACATGCTTAATCTTTGGTAGATAATAATTTTTTTTTTTTCATTTTCATCCTGTAAAATTCTGCTGAGTAGTATATATATTTACTATCATACTTCATTCACCACTAACCATCAAGGAATTTCATTCCTAAACCTCTAATTATTTTGACATTCTCTAACTCGATTATCCAAGTAAGCTATCAATTATAATTTGATGCTTCTTAAAACTTCTCAGACTACTACATCTAAGTCATATCTTCTTTATCCATACTATGATCAACATCTTGTTAACTACAATAACTGCGATTTCTTAATTCTTCATTGTTATCTGTAGGAGAAACATCAAGAATCTTGGTAGGATATGTCTTATATCCAAGAATAACAACAACCACAATAATTCAGACTTTAAGTAAAAACTTGTATAAGAAACATTATCGACAAGCAACAAAATATAACAATGAAGGTTACATCAGGGGATATAACAATTTGATTGTAAGGCAAGGACATGATCATCTTCATATTGATGATCTTCCCATTGTCTTTGAGCTCTGTGGGACATAGGAATGTCACCGATGATGATTCGAGATTGGAGACTATCAGGAAACTTGATTTTATTATAGCCTTGGATAATACTCCTTGATGACTCTTCAATAGTATTGAAGAGTTGCCAGTCTCTTTCAATAATATTATTTTCCAAACTTCGGCGAACTGAGTCTGCAGAGAGAGCTCTAAGATCACAGGTATGACGGAAGGTAATCTCTTCTGGAAAATCCTCATATCCGTAATAGGCTCTAAGTTTTGGTCTTGATGGCCAATTGGTAAGTCTCCAATCAGTGAGCTGGTGCGATGGTATGATTCTAATTAGATGAATGGGTTGGAACACGTATGAATAGTCATCCGTCCATTCTGGGGTAATAGTTTCAATCCAGACAGTAATACTTTTGTGGCGTTTATACCATCGATGTAAAATATTACTGACGAATGAGGATAGCTCACAAAGGTTGGCTTCTAAGATACCAGGACTATTAGGATGAATTGGACTTGGCCCAAGAATAAATCCATTCAAGAACCCAAGTTCAAACAAAGTGCCCAGACTCCACTGGCAATGATCGAAGAATTCATGACTGTTTATAAAAACGGTGGAATGATATCTGTGATATCCACAGTGGACAATTGCAGAATTATTTTTGTATTGTATCAAGCCATCTGTTTTTCCATTCCAGATGGTTCGAAGAATATAGCACCACCTCATGAAGTTAGTAGGAATTCGATTCACGATATCCATCGCAATTTCTCTAGGCAACAAAGCAGATGAAGTTGTATATAAGAAATTGTAAATATCTCTCCAAATATCTTGAACATATTTGGAATCTATAACTGCTCGATCTATGACTGGCCATTTGCAAAGTTTTTGATATATCACTTTAGCTCGGGTAGCATTTGGGCAGGGGCTAGGATTAACAGAGGAAGATTTCATGAAATGAATTTCTTGATTCATTCACTAAGAATTCAAGCGTCTATTTATAGAGAAAGGTATCAATATTTTCTTCCTAAAAACACTTCCACAATATTCCTGCTTGATTTGAAAGAGTAACAAGTTTGCGGTGATAAGATATAAAGTAAAGGGGTTGGGGCCTGCACAATCTTCTTTTCAGCACCAGAAATTACTAAAGGAGATGTATTTTTGCGTGATCTGTCACCAGTCTCTTTCTAACGGTTCCCCTTTGAGACGAACAACTAACTTACCTACTGCACACTTTTTTTTTTTCCAATTATTGACATCTCATAAACTTTAGATGACAAATGATTATCACTAGCAGCTCACATCAATACCATTTGTGGTGATTCACTTAACTACTAGTTATAAATGTACATACTAGTTACTTATGAATCTAAGATTCCCTTATTTACTTATCAGATATTGACTCCCATCTTACTACACTTCTGTTTCAAACTATCCAAATTACTTCTTCCAACAATACTCAAAATCCATCTCTACTATAGATCATGTTTTCCTTTATTGAGTATCTTTTTAAGGGTTCATGCATTCCTTAAATCCTAATACACTCACTTTTGACTTAGTATTACTATATTACTAATTCCTCTATACTGATATCATGGAAATCCTTGTAAGTCGATTACTATATATCTTGAAAATTGCCTTCTTTGACTTCCTTACCCCTTTTGAACTTTTATCCACTTTAAAACCATGCTTCATAATCTATAAGATTATTACTTTAAACTCAACCTTGTCTATATCGAACTCAAACCTTTATATTCCTTACAAAATATAATCATCTCACAATTCTGATATAATTCTCTTAGATTTCCCCGTTCAACTATCCAGTTGTCTTATGATCCGTCTATCCTGTAAGATACTCTCATTACTTGTGTAATTCCTTATTAGTATCGAAGTTGGGGTATCTATATACCTTTCATAAGAATCTGGGGATACACGTTGCTATTAATACCCAAACTTGAATGATAATCTAGTTAATAGACTACACCCTGGCTATAGTAAAGGCTCTAGGAAAAAGTATCATTCACTTTATTGGGGTCTACATCCACTCCTTCATTTTCTGTATTCCATAACTTTTATCAACTGTTCTGAGATCTTCTTTAGCTTTACTATCCTTATGTTGTATCATCTTTCTCATTATCTTATGTATCCTTCATTATTGTGTCCATATTTTATCTCTTAGCTTCAAACTGTGCTGCTAAGTTTAGGGGTAATTCTCTCTTAGGGACTACAATGTATATTTCTCTATTGTCTTTTCCTGCTATAAATTACAACTATACCATTTAATCTTTTTACTTGTAATAGTACTCTGGTTAACTCTTGAGTATCCCAAACCCCATGGATTTATTCTTTCAACTTTACATGAATTCCTACTAGCATTGGTCTAATTTATAACTTTTTTTATTGGTACTACACACTTGTCCATGAAATCTTGTATCAAATTCTCTGATTTCTTGTTAATTCCAGAAACTTCTCTATATATTTTCCAATTGGTTTATCCTATGGTATATAATCATCATGCTTCTTTACAATTATTTACAGTTATATATATATATATATATATATATATACTGGGAAAGGCTAGAAAAAGCATCTTATGTCCCAACAGGTATCGACATCCTTGTCTTGGTTCTGGTATTCTATACCCTGATAGTGTCTATTGCTCGCATAAGATAGGTGTGAAACGAACTCTGTCAAAACGGTTCCCTTAATTGGAGTCATCGAGAGGTCTTATATCTAAATTACTTAGATCTAATCTAAATCTAGTTCCTTAACAACGATATCTAATCAATTTTCCCTATATCATTCATTTTATGTGCTTATTAGTTTGATTAGAGTGTTTAAAATCTCTACTTCCTTTTCATATCTGAAGTTCATTAGAACTTCTACTACTAACCTTGATTATTTACTTCTCGTTTCTTCTGGCTTCCCCACGTTATTTGGGAAATTATCTTATAATTACGTGATGTTGAAAAGCTAGTAGATCAGCTAGAAAGAATTTTTCGATAAGAAAGTAGTTATTAGTATAAGAGAATAAACCTTACCTAGGCCTACTCGACATTATACTCTTGCTCAAGCTTGCTATATTTCTCTCACTCCTTTAAGTTCTGACATTTTTCCTTATTATCATGTGTCACTACCTCTTACTGTCTCTGGTCGCTTTAAACATAAGTAGATCATCCTTTCACTTATATCATAGATTTCTCTTCCCACCATGTTGAGTGAATAATATCAAAACTTACTATTTGGTCTCATAACTTGCCTATACTTCCGGTAATAGATAAGAATCACTATAGAATAATTCTCAACTTGGATATAGAGAATAATTGTTTTCAAATAGAAGAATATTCAAATATCTTGGAATATTTACTAACCTGTCGATAAAACTTGAGGAAGTACTCGAGGATCGGATACTGGAGAGGTAATTCCTCGTATACTAGTATCCTGGGCATACTACGTATACAAGACCCCAGCACTCTGTCGACTGCAGTCACTGACTCCCTAGACCATTCTCTGATACCATCTTTGTAACATCCCCAATTCGGGAGATGTTACCGGCAGGGAATAGGTCGTACTATCCCCTAAGCCTCATATCAATCTGACTGATCAATATTGTCATACTCATTTCAAACAAAGTTTATGCAAATGGTTCAATGCTTAACTCAATACTCATAGAAATACATCTCAAGTTTCCATACAATGAACTTAAATGTACTTTACATTACAAATCTATTGTTATTCTCACACTCAATGACTGAAACTATGCAATATATGTCATGTAATATTTACTTGACCTTGACTATGCTGACTTCTAGACTCAATCTGGTGGACTCAACACCCAGGTGACTGCCAACAGTATCCGCCCTCTCGAGCTTGTCCTCTGGGAGATCCTGCAAAACAAAAACACTGGGAGCGGGGGGGGGTTAGGTCGTTTGAACGACCTAGTGAGTGAATAGTTCAAAACATAATTGAAATACTTTATAAAATTTCATGGTTCTAAAACCAAAATCATATCAAGAAATATCTGCTCTGAAACATTTAATGGGATTCCTTTAAAACATGAGTTCTCTTGAGAACTCCTTTAATAAACAATTCTCTTCAAATCATGTCTCAAAAGTTTGTCTCTGAATCCATAAAATATACGTCAGGATTTTCTTTTCAAAACCTTTGTGAAAATCATTCATAAACATATGTAAAATCATCTGTAAGAATATCATCGGTCATCATGTACAATAATCATGTGGTCTTGGGGCGTTGTACGCACAGTCCTCCAAGCCACTAAACCAGTAAACAATGGTGCTATCAGTGCCACCAACATGTCTCTGAAATCCGGGTCTAGAGGCGTTGTACTCACAGTCCCTCTAGCCAATACTCAAGATCTAGAGGCATTTGTCATCTCTAGTCTTGTATCCCGTGTGCACACGTCTATCAACTTCATAGAATATAATGTTAATAATCTTCTTCTCATTCATCACCATGCACTTATACACTAGAGATTCTTCATTGTGATTCTTTTGACATAGTAAAAATTTCTCTCCTTCTCTCCCATGGATGTAGACCTAGTTTCTAACCATGTAAATTTCTCAACTTCTCTCCTTCTCTCCCATTAAATGTCATGCAATATTTACTTGACCTTGACTATGCTGACTTCTAGACTTAATCTGGTGGACTCAACACTCAGGTGACTGCCAACAGTATCGCCCTCTCGAGCTTGTCCTCTAGGAGATCCTGCAAAACAAAAACACTGGGAGCGGGGGGGTGTGTTAGGTCGTTTGAACGACCTAGTGAGTGAATAGTTCAAAACATAATTGAAATACTTTATAAAATTTCATGGTTCTAAAACCAAAATCATATCAAGAAATATCTACTCTGAAACATTTAATAGGATTCCTTTAAAACATGAGTTCTCTTGAGAACTCCTTTAATAAACAATTCTCTTCAAATCATGTCTCAAAAGTTTGTCTCTGAATCCATAAAATATATGTCAGGATTTTCTTTTCAAAACTTTTGTGAAAATCATTCATAAACATATGTAGAATCATCTGAAAGAATATCATCGGTCATCATGTACAATAATCCTGTGGTCTTGGGGCGTTGTACGCACAGTCCCCCAAGCCACTAAACCAGTAAACAGTGGTGTTATCAGTGCCACCAACCTGTCTCTGAAATCCGGGTCTAGAGGCGTTGTATTCACAGTCCCTCTAACCCAATACCCAGGATCTAGAGGCATCTGTCATCTCTAGTCCTGTATCCCGTGTGCACACGTCTATACTCGATATCAATACCGATACCCATCAATATCATGTTTGTCAATTCCATATCCGTCAATTTCATATTTGTATCAAGTTACATCTTAGGTGAGTTTTTCCCTCATGCCTCCAAAATCATAAATCCATATCTTTGAAAATAATTTCATCATCAAAGCATTTATCTGAAATCAAGCTTTATCAAAAGCTTAAATCATATATCATATTCACATGAAATCATCATTTTAAGTAAATCCAATGAATCAATAATCTGCAAAATCATATCAGAAATCACAATTAAAAACTTTAAAATAAAAACTCCCAGATAAGAGAAAAGTATCCACTCACGGTGCTATAATAAATCAGGGATGGTACACAGCATGGGTGACCTTTGAGTGTTCTAGAGTCGATCTAAAGTCAAAACAATATTAGTTTTCGTTCTTTATAACTCAGAATATTTTTGTCACATGAAAGAATATATAAAATGCATGGACACTTAATATACTGGAGTTCTAGATATATCTATGGAACCTATGAATTTTACAGGCTTAGATTTGGAGTTGTGCAAACCATGTAGCAAAAACTTATATTTACCAATCGTTACAAAATTCACTGTTTGATGTCTAACTTTAAAAATTCACTGTGATTAATTGGAGATGAATCTGAAGCTGAAATTTTACTGGAATGGTCCATAATGTACCTAATGTATTTAGGTTTTAACGGTTCTCAATTCGATACCAGAAACTCAAGTTATAGTCTGAAGTTCAAGGGTTGTGCAACCAGAAAAACTGGGCACAGGGGCTGCAGATTGCCCGACTTCAAAAATTCATTTCGGTCTCATCTTAAATCCAAAAATTCTAAATTTTGGATATGTTACTCCTTTATGTGTGTAGTTTATCCAGAAATTTACATTTTATCATTTAGGCATCAAAAACTCCAAATAAACCGAATTATTATAACCTATTCAGAATATGACTTCATTAAACTTACTGCCCAACATACCAATTTCATAATTTAATATGAGCTTGTAATTTCATCAAACACTTGGTGTGTCAAGTGCACAAACTTCACCATTTATATAACACAACACAACATCAACCAACCTTACCATCCTCACACAAGCATTTTTTTTTTTAACACTTCAACATTAGAACAAAAGAAACAAATTCAACTCTCAATCAATTTCCAAAATAACACATGTTACCATCACCCAAGCACAATCCATTAATCCTCAAATCATCAAATTACAACCTTAAACTCCATAGATTCCAATGTAATCCATGTCTAGGGTTTTCTTAATTTGGGGGTTTTTCAAATTATTAACTTTCAAGCATAATAGTCATGTAAACAACCTCAAGCACATCCAATCAACACTCCACAATCATCAAATCATCAAAACCCATTATATCAAGGATTTGGGTTAAGCTTAACTCACCTTGATTTCATTTATTTATTCACTAGCTAGATTATCTAAGCTTCCTCTTCTCATTTCCAAGCTTGCATGTGATGATTGAATTTTGGATTACATGATTTTGGTTGAAGAAATAAAGAGGATTTCTGAATTTCCTCCTCTCTCTCACGTCCCTTCCTCTCTAAAATGTGAAGGGTGGAAGGGTAATGTTTTCTTTATATACTAGGGGCATATGGTAAAATAAATAAATGGTGAAAATGTTGAAAACTTTAGGATTTTCCCAAATCAGTCCTTAGACACTGTTCTTCCGAATCTGATTTACATTTTCAGTCTATTGCAAATTCGAATTTGAAGAAATATACAACTTGCAAGTTGTAGGTCTTGGTCTTAGCTTTCCAACGATATAAAATTCATAAAAATCGGATATCGTATGAGAAAGTTACGGTCCGAATACTAAAGATTGTCTGTGTTGAACCTAAAAATAACTTTCTTAACGGTACTACAAGGAATTTGTCAAATAAGTTTAAAGTAATTTCATGAGTCTAATATCCACTTTCATATGATCAAATAATAAGTATTATTTCATTCCTAACTTAGTATTCATCGGGTTACCGAGGTGTTATAAATTGACAGAGTAATTAAGGAACGAGAGAGGTAGTTATGCCACTCAATCAATAAATTTTATTAAACATGTCATATAAATTAATAAAAAATTAAATTTATTATTGAGATTATTTTGATTTATCTCATAAATTATATTTATCATTTCTTATAAAAATCAATTCCCACTAAACTGCAGTTTCCTCTCTTTAAATTTTTGATTCTTTCCTAATTAAATTTTAAATATTTTTTTTTAAAAAAATATGGCGGATGAACTGTGCAAAAATGTAAATAAAAAGCGATAAGTCAATTAATTAAATGTCAATATAAATTTTATCTCCACTTAATGAATATTTTCTTCATGCTACACTACAGTTTCCACTCTATATTTTTTACTCTCCTAATTTAGTTTTAATATTATTTTTTTAAAAAAAATATGGCCGATGACCTGATAAAAAGCGATAAAATATAAATGTTGTCATCACTGAATTAATGTTCTCATTACACCACTCGTTATAGGTTTTATTCTATTTCTAGTTATTTCCCAAGTAAGTTTTAATGTTATTTTTAAAATAAGGCTGATTACCTCTAGAAAAATGTAAATAAAAAGTGATAAATCAAATAATTAAATGTCAATATAATTTTTGTCCTAATTGAATCAATATTTTTGTTACACCACTCGTTATAATTTCCACTCTATATTTATGATTCTTTACTAATTAAGATTTAATTAGATGACGACCTGTGAGATGTTCGGGACTCATATCATAAACGATAGATGTAATGGATTAATCTTGTTATTTATAAATATATTTAATTCATTTTGTTTTAATGTTCTTAAAATAATACAGTTATTTGTTCACATTATTTATAATTGTAATTTAATTGACATTTAAAATAAAGGTATAATATTTCGATAACATATTTAAAAATATAAATCGAGGAGTTATTATTATTATTATTATTTTTGTAAAAAAAAAAGATTATATGGGGATGTGAAACAAATATCTGAATAACAATGTTTGTTTTTTTTTTTTTTTTTTTTTTTTTTTTTTTTTTTTTAAAAAAAATTTATGGGTGTTGAAATTGAAATGAATGTGAAAATGGATTGACTTAATCTAATATTGAAAAAATCTTAACTTACTAAAAAAACTTATTTGTAAGTTCAAAAACTCAATAGCAAAAAATTAATGACTCATAGATATATAGCGATGAATATGAAATGACTTTACCCATTTGCATAAGTGAACATCCTCAAGATTAAAGGAAAAATATGATTTTCAATTATATATATATATATAATGGCCCATGAGCTATTCAAAATGTGAATATAAAAGTGAGAAATCCATCAACTAAATGTTGGATAATTATGACCCATAATATCATTATTTGTACAGAACATGGTGTTGTTGTATAAATTAACTATGTGACAAAGGAAATTGCTCTTTTATCATTTATAATTGGATTACCGGGATATATAAATGATAAAAGTCCATATGATTAGTTCCGGATTAATAAGATATGAGACAATATTAATCCACTAAGGTTAATCATTAAAACATCCCTAGTCGTAGTATTATCGAGATTGGACATCGATAATGCGGAATAGACTAGTATTGCACTTGTGCATGTTATGGGAGCATAACGACATAGTTCTCATATATTTGGGTATTGGATACTCATGTAATAGGAGGTTGTGTTTACCGATGGTACGGAAACAGCTTCGCTCTGGATAGACTCCTCGGAATTCCATTGGTAGTATGACTATGTGTCTATGGAAGTCCGAATCATAGTAGGTGTATTTGGTCTTAACCTGAGACTTGCATCGCTAATACTTGCGACAATCAATATACTTTGGTTTTGATCGTCCAGGGCTTTAACAGGTTCTGTGTACGTCTCTTCTGGGTATATTGAGAATCGTAGTGTATTGGGTGTGATGTCAAGATGGAACTATCACTTCAGTCATATGGAGATGATGATCACGTAGGATACGGAACTAGAACTCTTATGTATTGCAGTCATCAGGATAATATGACTAGGTCATGTTTATCCGATTATAGAGACTAGTTACCAAAGATCTGATATGTGCTTCGTACGGGGCATACACAATTCCAGCCCCAGGCCTAGCATGTGACATCCGATACTGGATCGCAATACGCAATACTACGTATACTACGCCTGATACAGATTATATATTCCTTTAAGAATATTTCTGGAGAATTGGGTAGGCACGGTGCTTTGCTAGAAGCCAACCATGTCTTGTAAATCGGTAAAAACGTAGTACTAGGTACGTACGTATTCGGATAGTCCGACGACCGAATTTACTGCCAACATATCCAGGGATCTCATGGGTCGCTTCTCGAAATTTCACCGATGACGTATGACTCGAGAATAATTAATCTGGGATTAATTAGTAGAGAGAGAAAATTAATCTAGGATTAATTACGAAGATATTTTATCTGGGATAAAATACTATTTAAAGATAGAGAACGGTTAATTTGGAATTAATCGATAAAATAATATATTCGATATATTAAATGAAATTAGATTTCATAACGGAATTAAAATTGGATTTTAATTCGGGCGAACGAATTAATTTAGAATTAATTCACAAGCGACGTGAATAGTAATTTTCTAGGCATAATTATTTAATTACGTCGCAACGGAAAATTCGTTAATTCAGAATTAGCGAACTCGAGCCCAGGATGTGTTGCGGGCCTACTCGGATTTTGAATCAAGTGGGGCCCACACAAGTCACATCACTTAGTCCATCTCATCTACTTTTGGTTGATGGAAGTGGTTGGGTTGTTGGAAACTTGTAAAACACACAAGTTGATGGAATGAATGACTTATTACCAAATTTTAGTATATCATTAATCTAGATTTTTGAAATCAAATAACAAGTCAACATTCACTTCCTTCTTCTCTCTCATATTCACGCCATTCTCTCTTCTCTCTTTACTCTCATTGCCGAGAGTTACAAGGCAATTTTGGAAGCCATTTGTTGCATTTTATTTCCAATTGCTAGCACACATTAAGTCTTACAAAGGTGATAGGGAAACCCATCTATGAGCATGAAATCATTCACAAAGCTTGGAGCTTGAAGATCAAAGCAAAGGGGCTTGGCCGAATCACACAAGGAGGAAAAGCTTGGAGCATAATTTTTTTTGTGTTCATCGCATCCAAAAGCCGATAAAGTGAGTATTTCCGCTATCTTACTTTGATGTATTCACATGTTTCATATGCTTAATTTTGATCTTGGTTTGACCTAGAAAACCCAACACTAAATGTCAATATTAATACATCTTCAGGTTTAGCAATCTTTGAGAAGTCTTTGATAAATCTCATGTAAAAACCTGCATGTACGAGAAATAGGGGTGGCAATTTGGGTCAGGATTCGTTTATTCGTTCGATTCGATTCGCTTTAAAGCGAATACGGGTTTGAAAAAATGGATTCGTTTAATAAATGGGTCAATTCGATTCGATTCGTTTATTAAATGAATCGAATACGAATTTAAGCTCATTGATTCGTTTATTCGTTTAGGATTCGTTTAATTATTTTTATTTACTATTTCTTGTTAATTTTCAATTAAGATTCGAGAAATTATAGCTAATTATCATAGAAAAAGTAATATTTTCAATATTTGTTGAAGTATTTTTTGTAAATATATTAATTACATATTTCATATGTATATATTTATGAAGAATTAATGTAAATAAAGTGTGGTAAATTATTTTATTAATAATATCATTGACTAAACGAATAAACGAATATTCGTATTCGATTCGTTTAATAAACGAATCGAATACGAATCCTGATATTAGGATTCGTTTAATAAACGAATCGAATACGAATCCATTACATTTTGATTCGATTCGTTTAGGATTCGATACGAATTCGATTCGTTGATTCGTTTTGACACCCCTAACGAGAAAGCTCTGAATCCCTTTTACAGATGTTGGTGGAGGTAATTTTTCAATTGTTTCAATCTTTGCTTTGTCTACCTTGATTCATTTTTTTGAAATCTGGTGTCCAAGAACGATGCCTTCATGTACCATAAAGTGGCATTTCTCCCAATTGAGTACCAGGTTGGTATCTTCACACCTTTGTAACACATGTTCCAGATTTTGCAAGTAGTGGTCGAAAGAGTCTCCAAATACAGAGAAATCATCCATGAAAACCTCCATACTCTGCTCCAGCATGTCTGAAAAGATAGCCATCATGCAACGCTGAAATGTGGCAGAAGCATTACATAATCCAAATGGCATCCTGCGAAAAGCAAAAGTAACATACGGACATGTAAAGGTGGTTTTCTCCCGATCTTCTAGGGCGATGGAAATATGATTGTAACCTGAATATCCGTCCAGAAAGCAATAGTACTAATGTCCTGCTAGTCTGTCTAGCATCTGATCAATGAATGGCAGCGGGAAATGGTCATTCCTTGTTGCTTTATTTAGCTTCCTGTAGTCCATGCATACTCTCCATCTAGTCAATGTTCTTGTTGGAATCAGCTCGTTCTTTTCATTGGTGACTACAGTAATTCCTCCTTTCTTCGGCACACTCTGCATAAGACTCACCCAAGTGCTGTCAGAGATGGGGTAAATGATGCCAGCATCCAACCATTTGATGATTTCTTTCTTCACGACTTCCTTCATGATTGGATTAAGTCTCATCGTTCATCAGAATCTTGTGTATGTAAAATGATGGACTAATGTCTCGAATGTCCGTTATAGTTCAACCAATGAGTTTCTTGTGTTCTCGTAACACTTTTAGCAACTTTTCTTCCTGCTCCAATGTTAGCGAAGAAGAAATAATCACAGGTAATTCTTAAGAGTTTCCAAGAAATGCATACTTGAGATGGCTCAGAAGTAACTTCAGCTGCAGCTACGGTGGTTCTTCAGTCGAAGGTTTGATTTGGTCTTTCTTCGGGAGTTCCAGACTTTCAACTGGTGGTGTTGATTTGAAACGGAATGGCTTGTCAAGATAGTTGATACATTCCAGAATTTCAGCATCTAGCTCGCTGTTAGTCATATTGGTGATGCAAGCTTCAAGTTTATCCGAGGGAATTGTATCAGTATCCTGGATGATACTATCAACAACATCAATTCTGAAACATTCTTCCTCCTTTTCATCGCTAGAGAATTTCATGGCTTTGAAAACATTGAAGGTAACTTATTGGTCCTGAACTTTCATTGTTAGTTCTCCTTTTTGTAAATTAATAACAGTTCGACCTGTAGCCAAAAATGGTCTCCCAATGATGATTGGCACATCTTTGTCTTTTTCCATGTCAAGGATGATGAAATCTGCTGGGAGAATGAGTTTGTCAACTTTGACCAGCACATCTTCAACGACTCCTCTCGGAAATACGAGCATTCGATCAGTAAGTTGCAGAGAGACTGAGGTAGGTATTGCTTCTCCAATTTAAAATTTCCTATAAATAGAAAAAGGCATTAAATTAACAATTGCACCTAAATCACATAAAGCCTTACCGATATAATGTTCTCCAATGGTGCATGGGACAGTAAAACTGCCAGGATCTTTCAACTTGGGGGGAAGTTTCCTCTGAATGATGGCACTGTATTCTTCCATCAATGCTACTGTCTCGTAATCTCCCAATCTCCATTTCCGTGAAAGAATGTATTTTATGAATTTGTCATAGCTGGGCATTTCTTCCAATGCTTCTGCAAATGAGATGTTGATATAAGCTTTTTGAAAACCTCCAAGAATCGAGAAAACTGCTTGTCCAATTTATTTTTCTGAAGACGTTGTGGAAAAGGTGGAGATGGAGTGACCTTTCCTTTTCTTCTTTTTCCTTCATCTGTGGAACGACATCTTTTGGAACTTCTTCTATGGATGCCTTGATTCCAACATCTTTGTTGATTTCAGTACCGCTTTTCAAGGTGATGGCTTGACATTGCTCCTTCCATTTGTTCCTTGGATTTGGCTCTGTGTTGTTGGGAAGATTTCCTTGCGGTCTGTAACTCTGAGCATTGGCCAGTTGTCCAATTTGATTTTCCAGTGCTTTGATGGAAGCAGATTGGCTTTGAAACATAGCATCATATGCTGCTGGTTGCTTTTTGAACTTCTCTGCAATCCATTTTTTCATTTCTGGTTCTTTTTCAAACTCCTGGCTTTTGTTTTGTTACTAGAATCCAGGTGGTGGATAGTTCTTTTACCCTGAATTGTTGCTCCATGAAAAATTAGGATGATTCCTCCACCCTGAGTTGTAGGTGTTGGAATATGGATTGTTCCCTTGTTTGTTGAAATTGTTGACAAAATTCACCGTCTCATCAAGTTGGTTTGGTTCTGGTGCTCCTTAATAAGGTGAACTTGTGGATCCAATGTTACTTTGCGTGCTGAGATTCTCCATGGATTTGCATATCTAATCTAGCTTGGCGTTGACTGCTGGATTGGCTCCAACTTCATAAATTTCTGTAATTCTTTGGATCATGCTCCTTTCTGTTGGCCACAAGGAATTATTATTGGCCATTTCTTCGATTAGGTCTCAGGCTTGATCTTCTCCCTTTGCCATGAAAGCTCCTCCAACAGCAGCATCAATTGTGGTTCTCATCAGTCTAGAAAGTCCATTATTGAAAGTTTAGACTTGGAGCCATTTTGGAATCTCATGGTGAGGACATTTCCAAAGAAAATATTTGTACATTTCCCAAGCTTCGTAGAGAGTTTCCAAGTCTTTTTGTACAAAGGATATGATGTCATTCCTCAGTTTTGCTGTTCTGGTTGGTGGAAAATATTTTGCAAGGAATTTTGTGGCTAGAATGTTCCAAGTTGTGATGGAACATGCTGATAGTGAATGTAGCCAAGCCTTTGCTCTATCTTTCAAGGAATATGGAAAAAATCGCAGTCTCATTGCTTCTTCAGCTCCTCGGTTGTAATTGAAAGTGTCGCAAACTTCCAGGAAGTTACTGATGTGGGCATTAGGATCTTCAGTTGCATTCCTCCCAAACTGAACTGACTGCTAAATCATCTGAATTCATGTTTTGATGTCACACGCATTTACTGGTAAGAGAGGAAGTACAATACAAGAAATGAAGCCGTCAACCACCGGAATGGTTCAGTCTTGAATGGGAATTGGTGGTGAAACCTCCAAAGGTTCAGGTTCCATGTTGATGATTGCTTCTTGGCCTTCTCGCCATTCATTTCTCAACTGTCTAATAGTTCTTTCAGTCTCTGGGTCAAGCGGTCAGATTTCAAAGCTTCTGGTTCATCTCATATAGTGTCTGAGAACCTGAAACACAAGAAAACAGAAATAATAAGTAAAAATAAAATTAGATACAAGTAAAGGTATCTAACCCCAAAACTAATAGTGAAAGATAAATAAGTCCCCGGCAACGGTACCAAAAACTTGACCGGTGCGTAATCACACGCGTGTAACGCAAGCGCACGTATCATTCAAGTAGTATAAGAAGTATCGATCCCAATAGGACTTAAAACCTAAGCTATTAATTTTATGAGGTTAGATGATTACTATTATTTAACAGATTGATTGATTTACTGGGTGATGATTTTAAACTTAAAAAAAAAAGTAAATAGAATTACGCGAAAGTAAATTAAGTGAAATTCAATATTAAGAAACTATCTAGGGTTGTGAATCTTTCCAATATCTTATTAAAGATGAAGTGGTTATTTCATGTTTGTGTAATATATCGGTTTACTAACCTGGAACACGAAATTATACAAAAGCCTCCGTCGATGGTCAGATGCAAATACCCAATATAACCAAATTGAACCATATGTCTATATCAACCAAATTACCTGGATTCATTAAGATTTAGTTCCAATTGTGGCTATCCCCGCCCGACAGGTATATGTCTATCCTGTAAGGAAATCTATTAAAGGGTTATCTATCCTCAAGGAAGATCGTGGGCTATTAAGTCTAGGGCTGAAACCTAAAATTGCTTTGTCAAGTTTATTTTAGATTTATCAGATCAATCTTATTAGTGGCCAGTTAACAAGACGTATTAAGCTTAAGACTTAATAAATAAACCTTTAAATTACTCAAATAATAAAATAACCCTTTATAAACCGGTGATATTGGATTTCATCACAACCCCAGATAACGGGCTTAGCTACGACACATATTTACAACTAATAACAACTTAAATAAAATAAAAGAAATAAAGTAAAATGCTGGAAAGTAAATAAAGAAAATTACAATAAAAGAAAATGGTAGGGGTTAGAGGATCCATTTTTATTAATGCTATTATAGATATCTCCATTAATATAATATATTAACTTGTATGATATTACCAACCAGCCATATAAGCGGTATCCCGATTAAGTCAGATTAAGTCCAACCGACCATAAAGACAATATCACTATTTTTCCATAAACCAGCCATATAGGCGGTAATTACCAACCGACCAACCAGGCGGTATCCATGCTTAGTCATGTTAAAAATCAGTTTATAATAATTACCAACCGACCAATATAGCGGTATCCTTGTTAAGTCAAATTTTAAATAGTTAATGTATTATAATTATGGGAGACTAATCTAAATAGCAATAATAAAAGATTTACCTTTCACCATAGCAGGGGGAAGTTACCTCCTCATGTTGAATAGTAAGAATTGAAAAAGTAAAGAAAGTAAATTACTATTACAGAAAGTAACTAAAAATTAATTACAAAACTGAAATTAAAATAAACTAGATATAAAATTCTTATTTACTTAGAGATTTACAGAGATGAAGGTACATCTGAAACTGAAATTTCAAGTTGAATTTATAGGGGTCGATAGGCTCCCTATGTTTTTCGGCCCCAAATACGGTGCGTTTTCCGAATCGGCTGACACGTGGCAAGGCGGTTGGAAGTTGAATGATTGTGGCGATGATGTGGCAATGACGTGGCGACATGTGTCAATGTGGATTGTCGGCACCATGGGATTGCGACACGTGGCACGCGATGATTGGCTGATGATGACGTGGCTGACACGTGGAAAACTGACTTGGCATATAGCTAATGTGGACGCCTACATGGACGACACGTGGCGATGGTGATTGTCGGTGCCATAGGATGATGACACATGGAACGGTGTATGTTAGCAGATCTCATCTGATGTTGACACGTGGCAGGCGCACATTAGCATCCGAAACATGTTAGCAGACTTCTCAGATTGTGACACGTGACACAGCGCATTTTAGCATGAAGTGGCACAAGTTATCACAAACCGGCGCACGTTAGGCTTTGCGACGCGGGTAGCGCGTCGCGATGTGCCAAATGACATTTTTGCCCTTTGTTGTCATTTTTCACTGTTTTGGCCCTAAATCACCTCCAGAATGTCTTGAAACTTTATTTATCTACAAACAATACAAAATACATCAAAATATTCACAAAACTCAAGAAACTATACAAAATATTAAGTCAAATGAGTGGAAAATAGTGATATATTTACCACTCCTCAGTACTCAGTATAGAAAAAGATACCTGACAGATATACATGAGAATCTTAGATAAAAGTATACGTCACTAAGACACCATAATAGAAGGGCCTCAAGACTAGTTCCCACCCTCCCAACCCTCGATCGATACCAGTAACAAAGATGGACCTGAAGAGTAACCACTAAATACTCCGAAAATAATTATAAGTGTAGTAACCGACAATCAAAACATACGACTCTTAAAGAACAACAACAAAACAGAATAAACAGAGAAAGGAAAAGGTAGCTTAAGCAAGAGATTTAAAAGAGAAACTATTAGATTGAGTAGCAAAGAGAAGGAGTACTAAATAAGCATACAAGAGAAATAACCCATAATAGATTCATTAATAGAACAAAGTAGAAGAGTAAATAAAAAGATTAACTAATACAAGTATTGAAATACTAAGTAAGTATTGACAGAAGTATAGTATGATGTAGAACTTGGAAAATAAGATTACTATAGTGTGAAATCAACAAAAAGAAGAATATAAAAGAATAGTAAAGGAAGATCAAGGAGTTAAGACCTACAAATATAGTCCAAGAAAGAACGAATGAAGCTATTGAGAGCTAGAAAGGAAGCTGATAAGTTAGAATAGTACCAAAGTAAGGTAGTAGCCAAATGATAGCGGATATTTCAAGAAATCAAGGACTAAGGAAATGATAGGTATGTGAAGAAAGAAATCCAGGTAAAAAGGACATAAATATAGACCAAGAAAGCTCTAAGTAGATAATAGAATGAAGTAAAGGATAAATGAGTACTAAGAAAAGTTCAAGAGAGTGGAACTATTAAGATACAACAGAAGTAGGAAGGATACATATAGGTAAAGAGGATATAGTAAGTAATAACAAGAAAGGTTTTGGTTAAGTAAGTTACTCAGCTCTAGTCCAGGATAATCAAGCCACTGCAGGTTTGAGATGATTTTAGTTACGGATATGGATGGTTTGGCGGATTCGTATCATAGTTTGGAAACGAAGATACAAGTTAATGCGAAGCCAAGACTGTTATAGAAAATGAATCCTTGAGCAGCAGAATATTGGCAAGAATCTGAATAACGGCCTTTGAAAAAAAAGTATGAAAGAATACAACCAAAATAGAAAAGGAACATTAGGAAACATCAATAAGTTAGAAAACCCCCAAACCCCCCTTAGGAAGAAAAATTTTGAAACTTGAGGAAGAGAAGCTTATACACGGCTGAAGGTTGTATAAGAGGTATAGAGAGTTGATAGCTATATGATGAGAAAGAATATTAAGATCAAGTAGCTAGCAGAGGGCAGAGACAAGAAGATAAGTATAGTAGTATTTCTAGATATTCTCAAACTAGGAAAAACCACGGGTTAGATACTATGGAGGTTTTAAAGACAAATCCTATTTAAATGGGGAGAATTTGTAATGACCGGTAGTTTAGTTACTATTATGTTGTAGTACTATGGTGTCACTGGACGAAGATAATATAAAATAAATTATGATGGGACTCAAATATGTTCGTAGAATGACTTTAGGGATGATCGGTAAATTTCTTGAAGCCTCGGGATGGGACTGTACCGTGTTTCCTTTATATCGCCCATAATATTTAAGGCGTAACATTTTCGTACGATCTCTGATTTTTATGAATTTTATATCGTCAGAAATTTGAGATCGAGACCTACAACTTTCGCGTTGAATATTTTTCCAATTTCGGACCAGAAGTTGGTCAAAAACGCAAGCTAAAATTTGGATGAATAGTGATTTCGGAGTCAAATGCAAAATTCTCAAACTTTCTAGATTTTTCTACACTAATCCATAAATTTCCAAATATCTAGCACCCCTCCCCCCAACTATATAAAGGGTTTACTATTCACAAATCTCAAACTTTTGGAAACAAAATAGAAGAAGAAAAATGTAAGAGAAAAAGAGGGAAAGAAGAAGAATGAAGATAGAAACAACCATTGGAGGCTTTGGAAGTGAAGGAAAACCAAGAAAAGAAAGGTAACATTTCATGACCTAAATCATAAATTTTTAGTTTTGAATAAGTTAGTGTTTATATCATGTTTAGAGCTTGATAGTGATAATGGAAGCGTAAAATTTTTGACATAAAAAAACATGGAAACATTGATAATTTTCAACTTGTGGGTTTTGGGTAAAATTTGATAAAGTGATTAGAAGTTGTTTTAATGGATAATTGGGGGTTTGATGTATGTTGAATAATGGATAGGATGATGTATTGTGTTTTGGTTTGAAGTATGGAAGCATTGATATAAGGTGAAATTGGATGAATTGAGTTTTGGATGAGCTTGGAAGAAGAAATCAGTAACCTGGAAAAGCAGGGCGCGTCACGACGTAGGAAGGATTGCGCGTCGCGATGCGAGAGGAATAGGTGATCGGATTCTGGACACAGTGCGTCACGACGCGCAGTCCTTCCTGCGTCGCAACGCGAGACCAGAACCTCACCAAATCAGTTTTAATACCCTAGTTCTGTCTTAGCGCGTTAGAGGCCACCCTTAGGGACTCGTATCAGTTTATACACATATTCTATATCAAATTATGATCATCATAAGTATTGAGTATATAATATCCAAATAAATCTTTAAAGTATCGAGGTTATTTTAGTACATTGATTCTAATTAAGTTCTAATCATAAGTTATCCACATGGACCACATTCTTCTTCGACCAAGGATCCAGTGCAAGCCAGACTCAAACACAATGATTTGACCTCTTTTCTTTAACTGGTTTTATTTATTAAGTTTTAAGTTTTGATATCATACTTATTTTTATGCATTAGGGCACTAGATTTCTTTATTGCTGTTATTACATGAAATTTATGCTTTATGCCATGTTTTAGTTATGTTTTACACGGAAAAGTTTTAAAGCATGAGTTTTTATGTTTTCATGGCATGAGGTAAAAACTCACCCCAGTATGTAACTTGAGATATTGTTGGAATTGAAGGATACATAGGACATGTGCACATGTAGAGTCAGGATGACGGCTTAGGATCGTGTACCTGGACTCTAGTTTAGAGCTTGTGTGGTAGCATTGATCCGCACCCCCAGCTCTAGTGGTGGCTACGCCCAGTTGAGTCGTTGTCCTGGGCGTAGAGCTCAACATCCGGTTGAGTTGTTGTCCTGGACGTGGGTCACCACTAGTTTCAGAGATGTCCAGTTGAGTCGTTGTCCTGGGCATAGAGTACCACCAGTTTCACAGACCCAGTTAAGTCGTTGTCCTGGGTGTAGAAAGATCACTAGTTCCCAGTTGAGTATTCTCGGACACGTACAGTTGAGTCGGTTTCCTGGGCGTAGAGTAGTTTTCAGTTTTCATAAATTCTGTACACATATTTCAGATCTTCAATACATAGTTTTCAGAAATCAGATTTTAGTAAACAGTTTTCAGAAACTAGATTTCAGAAACAGTTTTCAGAAACCAAAGATTCAAAGCTATTTCAGAAATTTCAGCTTTATAAAGAGATTTCATATGAAGTGATTTTTCTAAAAACTTTAGTTTTAAAGACTTCATGATTTGCTTTGAGATTTTTAGTTTCATGTCCACTCACTTAGATCATATAGTGATCTAATCCCCACCTCAGTCTTTGTATCTTGCAGGTTTCTCGGAGGGCGAGCTTAGGAGGATGGATACTGATGCAGTCACTAGTGATGAAGTCCACCAGCATAGAGTCAGATAGCATGAGAGTCCAGTCAGAGTCAAAGTAAAATTTGCATGTATACAGTGTAGTATAAGTCATTTTAAGTGTCTGTTAATGTTTGTAAAAGAAAAGTAATTTTGAGTATAAAGTTATGAGAAACAAAAATATTTTATATTGATAAGTTGGGTTATGGTCATCATGCATGACATTGCATTTGAGTGGTTTAGAATACAGTCGGGAAGTCAGATGCTAATGCGGTTAGTACTGCTATCCCCTGCTAGTAACATCTCCCAGATCGGGGATCTTACAAGTTTGCACCGCATTGTGTCCTCTGGTTGGCCAGATCCGAAAAACAATGTCCGGACTCTCTTACTGTCCGAGAACTGACTAATATCTCCGAACATCTTACCCTCATGAAAAGGGAAATTCCATCTCTGCCTTCGCCGAACTGTTCGAATACCTTAATTGCAGAAATCCTCATGATCAATAATTATTAGAAATTTTTTTATATATAATTAAATTTTAACAGTTGATTTCTATTTAATACAAATCATAAATTTATTTGGGTGTCACATTCTGTTGAGAATCATTTTCTTATAAAACCAATGTAATTTTAAATGTAAGAATAATAAGAAAGTGATAAACCCAATGACTAAATGACATGACAATCGGTAATAATAACCAAAGATGGAATATGACATGTACCGAAATTGATTTCAATAAATATATAAATATATATATATATATTAATAAAGATATTTTTTTTATTATAGCCCATGAGCTAGACCCGGCCAAAGTTCTGGTTCAGAACCGGAAGGTTCCGGTTCCAACCGGTTCCGGTACCGAACCGGAATGGGACCGGTTCGGGTACGGTTCCACCGGTTCGGACGGTTCCAACCGGAACCGAACGGTTCCGGTTGGAACCGTAGGTTCCTATTGGAACCCACCCCCAACGGCTACTAGCCGTTGGGGGGGGGGGGGGCAGGGAGCCAAACGGCTCCCTGCCCAAATAAAAATAAATAAATAAAAAATATTTATTATATAAAATATAAATTACTAATGTACCCCTAATAACGGTAATAAAACGATTATATTTATGGGCATTTTGGGTTTCAAAAAAATTCTAAAATTCTATAAATATGATTCATTTTTCATAATTCATCACACCAAATTCTCAACTCTCTCATTTTCTATAAATCTCTTATTACAATCTTACTTCAATACAATTCTCTTATAATCTTATATTCTTATTCTCAATCTCAATTCATTTAGTTGTAATTTGTTATCATTCGCATCGCAATTATTCAATTTTCTTATTTTTCTTCCTAATTCTCAAACAAAAAATGGCAAGCTCATCTGAGAATATTATGTCAAATATGTCAACCCAAGAGAGCGGTCCTAGTGTCAGTGCACAATCACGGAGAATAGAAGTTAAGGCTCGGTCCTCAGATATTTTCAAAATTCATTTTACTTTGGAACGCCTAGAAGATGGTTCACAACGAGCAATTTGCAACTATTGTGGGGTTATCTATAAATTTTCTGGTGGATACGGAAATATGATCAAGCACATGGAAAAACATCATCCGGTTGAATTTGGCATTGATATGACGCAGACTCAAATGGCCAGATACGCATCATCTAGTAGAGGTACGAGTAGTGTATATTTATTTAAATATTCTGATGCAAAAAATAGAGAAGAATTTGCGAAATTAACATGTATGACACATCTTTCTTTAAGATTGGTGAAAAAATCATTTTACTAATTACGTGCATAATGCTTTAAACCTGCTGCATGTAGAATGACTCGAAACACAACAAAACGTCATATTTTCAAATTATATAAAGATGGTAAAATTATTTTAAATGAAATATTTAAAGAGATGAAAGGTCATATTTCTATATGTTCTGATATTTGGAGTGACCATTGGCAAACACACTCATACATGGGTGTGACTTGTCATTGGATTGATGCATCATTTACCATGCAAAAAAGACTTATTGCATTTAGAGTTTTTGAAGACCCACATACTGCACATAATATTTATAGAATGATGAAGGTAATTTTTTATGAATATGGTTTAGTAGAAAAAATTTTAACAATTGGATTTGATAATGCATCTGCAAATACTGCATCCATTCATGATTTAAAATCCTTATGTGAACCAAATTTAGGGGGTCGATTTTTTCATATTCGTCGTACATGTCATGTCCTTAACATATGTGTGCAAGACGGACTAAAATTATTATCACCTTTCCTTGATCCAATTAAAACGGCACTTAACTGTATTTGGTCATATTCTCAAGTTAGGAGAGAATAGACCAAGTTTTGTAAAATAAATGGTATTAAACCGATTAAATTTTCAAGAGATGTTCCAACACGTTGGAATTCTACTTATTTTCTTTTATGTCAAGCATTTGAATACAAAGATGCATTATGTATTTTTTTTCTCAACATGTTCAAAATATCACACTTTATCCTAGTCAATGGGATATTTGTGAATTTTTTTAGATATTTTAAGAGTTTTTAATGATGCTACTTTAGTTTTTAGCGGTGTTCATTATCCTACAGCACATTTATTTCTTCTTGAGAGTTTGAATATTGTTGGCACTCTCGATGAACATGTTGACAGTGACGACCCTAATGATATTGTTTTGCTCGAAGCCATTACTGCTATGAAGGTAAAATAGTTGAATTATTTGAGAGAAATTCATTTACTTTATCTTATTGCTGCTGTTTTTGATCCTAGATTTAAATTAGAAGGTTTGAATGGTGGTTTACAAGCTTACTATAGTTATTTAGGAATATTAGATGATGTTGATATTACGAGCATAATGACGAAATTAAGAAGTGATTTAATTATTTTATTTAATGATTATATTGTAAGATATAACTTAGGAACATTAGGTCAATCTAGTAGTAGCGAACCGGTAATTCAAACAAGACTTAGCGCAGGGGATCGTTGGTTATTGCAACGAAATAAAAAATCTAAGGATACGACAACAACTAATAACCCTGAATTAGATAATTATTTATCTACAAATTTTGAGTTTTCTAATGAAAGTTTATGTAGTAAAAATTTTAAAATCCTTGAATGGTGGAACCGGCATCAAAATATATATCTTGTTTTATCTATTATTGCTAAAGAGATCTTGGCAGCACCAATTTCCACCGTTGCGGTTGAGCAAACCTTCAGCTTGGGAGGTAATATATTGGAAGCTAGGCGATCTTCATTACATCCAAGCACTCTACAAGCAACAACTTGTGTGGATGATTGGACTCGAGCTGATCTGAGATAACAAGAAGATGCCCCCGATGATTTTGAAGATTTGTTCGATAATGCTTCTGCAACAAGTGCAAGCGGAACCGGACCGAATGATCAACTGATAATGATGATTGATAATTGTAAAATTATAATTTACAAAGATGATATGTCTAAAAGACTAAAACTTGTAATGGAACTACGTGAGTTTTGATTCCTCTCACACTTGGAGGATACGTAGGTAACTTAAATTTTTAAAAATTTAAGCTCAAGCTCTTCAATGTAATACATTTTTTTATTTATAAAATCCATTTCATTTATTTTTATTAATTTTCAAAAAAAAAAAAAAAACCTTTGAACCGAACCGTTCGGTTCCGGTTCGGTTCGGTGTTTCGGTTCCACTTAAGTGTGGAATCAGAAACCGGCCGGTTCGGTTCGGTTCCGAACCGGAACCGAACCGCCGGCCGAGTCTACCATGAGCTATTCAAAAATGTAAATATAAAAGTGAGAAATCCATCAACTAAATGTCAATATTAATACATCTTCAGGTTTTTTAAAGAAATGAAAAGGCGAATTGAGTTTTATACTTTTAATATTGATAATAATTAAATTTTAACGGTTCATTTCTATTTAATACACATATCATAAGAGATTAAAAAAAAAAAATTAATATAATTTAATTTAACACTAAATCTAAATTTATTTGGGTGGCACATTCGGTGAGAATCATTTTATTATAAAACTAGTGTAATTTTAAATGTAAGAATAATAAGAAAGTGATAAACCCAATGACTAAATGACATGACAATGGGTAATAATAACCAAAGATGGAACATGACATGTACCGAACATTTATTTTATAGTCCTCATCATGGTCTCTTTACAATTTTTAATTTTATTTGCGGGAGTAATAACTGGACCTTTTGGTAGCCTCGGTTTATGCACTACATGGCAGATGCACAGATGCACTCCCATATTTTTAATATTTTTAGAGAGGGTATTTGATTAACTTTTACCTAACCTATCATAATATTATAATAAAAAAAAATTGGGGCAAAGTTAAGGCATTTGACCATTAATTATTGTTCCAAAAAATTTAGGGACATGCGAATATTTGAGTAAATATTAGTTTGGTTTATAATAATTATATGTATTGTCAGTTTATGAGTGCTATCTAGAGCTAGCAATATGAAATATGATTCATTGTTTCGTTCAATTCTAAATGTGGATTTAAAAAATAAATTTATCAATAAATGGATCAATTCAATTAGATTTGTTTATTAAATAAATTGATAAGTGCGATTTATATTCACTTATTCATGCATTCTTAACTTATTATTTTATTAGGTTTCATGTCATTTAATGTATTTTGTATTTTGTTTTATGTTTTATTAGTATGAAGCATTAGAACATGGATCTTGAAGCAATTGTATTTGTTTTGGAACCCTACAAACGCGTCGGAAGCACGTATGAAAGGCTGGAACGAAGAAAATTAGCACACCCAAAAAGTGTCTGGCATCACGCGCCCCTTCAAATTTCTGCCATAGTAAATTCCCGAGGATTGGGCGCCGCAACGCCAATTCCGGCGTCGCGACGCTACGACAGGAGGCCAAAATCTTCAGAAATTGTTATTTTACATACACAAGGACTCTAGGACTTTCTTAAAAATAGAGAGGCTCGTCTAAAATCCTAAAAGAGGAAGCAAATACACAACCAAGAGTTCTAAACACATATCTTAGAGAGATCCAATGAGGAGGATTGAAAAGCGAGAAGAGGAGACGAATGGATTCGATTCGGGTTTAATATTCTAAGTTCCTTCTTTAAACTGTAATGATGTCCATTATGTTCTTGACCATAATTTCATTGTTTTTATCTTTAGTCATGAACTAACTCCATTATTTTATAGAGGATGATGTAACATATGCTTGAACATATATGTTGTTTGTTAATTTGATTTATATAAAGTTTTCATTGAGTTTATTTATGTTTTCTTGCTTTTAATGTTTCTTGTTTGTTGGCCACAAATTGAGATGATGAATGTTTAGAATCTATCGCTAGGGAGAGAGGGATTTTGAATAGGATCTAGAGAATATAACCTAGAAGTTTTATAAAGTTCGGGAGAATCTATAATTCATTTGAAGTCGTTAATAAAGAATCACAAGACATAATGAATTGTTAATTATTATATTTTTATAGGGATATCAAAGTCTGTAACTAATAATCTTTTCACTATTGCTCGGGAGAGAGAGTTGAATACTTTAGGGTTCTTTAAACAATGCAGCTGAATAAGAATTGAATGACATGACAATTACATAGGGGATATCTAGGTGAAATCAGACTCTAGAATCTCTCCTATCTTGGTTCATCCTCATTAAATATTTTAATATCTTGTTATTTATCTTTTAGTTTTAAATTAGATTATTTTAAATTATTTTCTAAATAAAGTTAGGTTTATTAATTATAGTACTTAGTGTGAGTTGAATAAAATCCCTATGAGTTTGACACTCTTTCACTTATCTTTACTAAAATTTGACACAGTACACTTGCGGTACGATATAAAATATCATAACACAAATCGAATATAAAATTGAGCTCACTGATTCATTTATTCATTTATAATTTGTTTTATTGTTTCCCTTTACTAGTTGTTGTGATTTATCAACTACGATATGAGAAGTTATTGCCAATTACCATATAAAAAATAATATTGTCTATATTTAGTGAGTCAATTTAAGTTTATTTGCACATTTCATTTAGTTACATTCATTAAGAATTAATGTAAGTAAATTACGATAATTTATGTCATTAAATACAGTCATTTATTAAATGAATCGAATAAGAACCATTATATTAAAATTCATTTGATAAATGAATACATTATATTTTCATTTGTTTTGCCTCCCATAGTGCTACTTGACTAACATCTTTAAACCTATTTTTAAATAAAAATAGAAAAAAAAAGTAATAAAAATGTAAATAAAAAGGGATAAATCAATTAACTAAATGTCAATATAAATTTTATCTCCACTTAATCAATGTTTTCGTCACACCATTTGCTATAATTTTCACTCTATATTTCTGACTCTCACCTAATTTAGTTTTAATATTTTTTTAAAATATGATTGATGACTCATACAAAAATGTAAATAAAAAGCTATAAACCAATTACCTAAATGTCAATATAAATTATGTCCATACTGAATTAATGTTCTCGTTACGCTACAGCCCTCAAGCTATAATTTTTACTCTATATTTCTAACTCTTTGCTAATTAAGTTCTTAAACCTTTTTATTCAAAAATATATTTGTGTTTCCTTCATCATGATGTAATGGGTCCCTCCTCAATTCATCTAGCAGCTTAGACATATGTCCTTCAAGCCCTCTTTTTCTAATTATAGTTGGAGGCTGTCACTCTTTTTTTTCGAGTTTTTCCCTCGTGGTTTATTGAGACTGCTATTTCTCTTATCAAGTTGCTTTAATTGTTTTCTCAATTATTGTTGTAAACTCTTATCTTTATTTTTATCTAATAATATTTACTCGTTTGATGGGGTTATTGGGGATAAGATTTTGGATGCCAACCTAGTTAGGATGTGAAATATTTTCTCAATCCTTGCCATTGAGTTCATTTACTCAAAAAAAAAAAAAATGCATTCTTTATCTTTTTATTTCATAAATCGTTTACTTTGAGAAGATAACTTTATTTTAAAAATAGGAAAATTATAAGAAAGATTGACACGTTATGAGAAATATATAAGTATAGAAATTTTGTTCATCAGTCCACATAATATTTCACATTTATATTAACGATCCACCTTGCGTTTAACAATTAATAAATATTTAACATATTTTATGCAAAATGAACTTTTGACCTTGAAATTTTAATTAATGTCTCGTAAAATAAAAAAAAATAATAAAAAAAAAAACTTAGGAGATATTAGTAATTGTATAGTCAAAGATTGACAGCGGTCCACCCTGTCAATATTTAACATCACGTTGGAATTCATTTTGTGTTTTTTTTTTTTAATTTCTATATGGAGTTTCAGACCAACAAGTTTGCGAAGTTAAAGCAATGGAAGCTTAATATTTCAAACAAATAATGATGATTCTGGAACAATTAAAAATATACCCTAAAGTTAATAGTCGAGTTAGTTTTCAAATATCTTAACAAAAATTATCATTTATATTCGAGTTTTAAGGGAAAAAATTAATTAAAAATATATTAAATTCATCCCTCCTTTTATCTTTCAAAGAAATAAATTATTTAGAAAACAACAATAAAAATCAAAAGTATAGTAGACCAAAATTGAACACAGCCCTGTACTAAATAAAATAATATAAAATAGTGTTCCACATAATATTTTACATTTATATTAGCGATCCACCTTTCTATTAACAATTATTAAATATTGAACATATTTTATGTAAAATGACTTTTTAACCTTGAAATTTTAATTACTGTCAAAAAACGAATTTACCTTCAGAAAAAGACAAAAAAAAAAAAAAAATCAATAGATAATATCAATTGTATAGTCAAAGATTGGCAGTGACCCACCCTGACAATATTTAACATAACGTTGGAATTCATTTTGTGTTTTTTTATTTCTATATTGATTTTCAGATCAACATATCTGCGAAATTGAAGCAATGCAAGCTTGATATTTTAAACAAATAATGAAGATTCTGGATCGATGCACCACGAGAGTGATGCATAATAATTTAAAAAATTCTCCAAAGTTCATACTCAAATTAATTTTCAAACATCTTAAATAAATTTCTTTTTAGAATCTAGTTTTAGGATAATATAAAAAATTAAAAAAAACTATTTAAATTTATACTTCCATATGTGTGTGTGTGAAATCAAAAGTATGGCAGACATGTGCGGGTCAAATTTGGGCCAATGACAAAATTGTCTTTTTACCTCGGACCCAATATTATTCCAAAACCAAATACCTAATAGTATATGGCCCATGAGACTTGAACTATTCTCATCTAAAGTCCATCTCCTACAAACAGCCAAGTCCTTGGGTCAAGGCCCACACACAAAGGAGAGGCATACCAAACAATCTTTTGACTTATCAGCTATCAAATTAAAGAAACGTCTTTCTATGATTAATAACCTCACGTGATTTGCTGTATTGGGACACTAAAGTGTTAAACATTTACTGTATTAATTAAACCCATATCTTGATAGCCTATAAAAGGAGCTACAATTAAGAATGGAGAGAGGTTTTTTATTAGCTCTCATGCTTGTGCTCTCAAGGAGATCACCCTCTAAATATCAGCTCATTGCCCTCACAGCAGTCTACGGAGGTCAAGGTAACCCTGAACCTTGCTCTTCCATTACTTTCTACTCATCTTCACTACTGACTTGAGCATCGGAGCGTGATTACGCCCAAAAATAACTTGCGGGTATCGCAGTATAGCTGATGTGTCGATTCCTCAGAGAGATGGTTACATGAACTAATTTACTCAAACAAAAATTCTAGCAATAACTTAAATAAAGAAAACGAATGAAATTGATAATATAAGATAAAGGAAAATAAAAATTATGAAAAGTATGCGGGAAATATCTATAGAGATAAACAGCAAAGTATCAGGAATTCCTTTTGTATCAACCTCATGTATTTAGTTATTGATTCTTTTCATTACACAATTGAAGGTTTCACATCCCAAACCAACAATTGGAAAATATTCAATTCTACTCATATTAAATTCTAGGGTAATCAATGATTATTTTCTCTAAGTTATCATTACGAGCTATCTAACGTCGACAATATACCCTCAGGCAATACTGCAGTAGAAGACCAACACATAAAACAACTTTACCAGTCACAACTGTTTTCACAAATCACACATAGAAGAAGCATGACTAGATCTATATGGGATTTGACAAAACACAATTTCTGGGCTAATAAATCTAAGGATAATAAAGAATAACAACCATCAATTTTATTAAACATTAAAAGGTTCATTCAAGAATCAACAACATGAATATAAGAAGTTTAAATACAGAAGTTCATCTTTAGCTTTGCCTAGGAGATTAGTTCTACATGGAAGAAAGAGATGCAGCCTGAATAGATTGGAGAGACGTCATGATTTCCTTGAAGTTCTTTTTTCTTCCTCTCTATGAATTGTGTTTTTGGCTCTTTTTGTGTGTGTTTCCTATGTTTCTCTCTGATTTTCTCCTCCCCCAGGGTTTAGGACGAAGTTGGGTTTATATAGAAAAGTCTTGGAACCCTCAATTGCATTAAAAACGCACAGCACAAATCCTGGAATCGGAGTTTCGCGTCGCGACGTGCGCCGCATGTCGAGACGTTCCAGCGGCTTTAAAGGATGCTACAATTGACTAGATCTTCTCGAGTAAATGCAAATCGATATATTATGGGTCTCGTAACTCTTTCTAAATCAAAAGTTATAGCCTTTTTAAATTCAGTGCGCGGCTGATGCTCCTGAGTGTGTTCGATACGTCTGTTAGGCTCTGAAACATGTTCGATTGCTCCATTCTCCTTGATCCATCGCTTCCTATTAACAAAGCACATAATGAATCTAATTAAGATTAAAACATATGATAATAAAGCTGAGTTAGCAGTGTTCTAAGTATACTTTCTTGCACTTATCTATGACACCCACCGCACTGGTAGGTAGGAATACCCCGCTCACTCTACCTTTGTTTTGCATGATCGTTAGTGTCCTATCCTACGAATTATTGATTGTGCACCTCGTGCAAAATCCAACGTCCACAATTTGGCACCTACCGTGGGGCCTAAGCTATTTATAGCAAGTGAAGATCTCTCAGTCTACGGTTCAATCAGCGATCAGACTCTAGGCCATGTGGCCGCTCAATTGGTCATTCTCCAAGAACGATTACGAGTTTTAGAGGAGGAAAACTCAGCTATAGGAAGCTCCAATACGAACCTCCGGATACAGTTGAAGTAAATCTCTTCAACCTCCCAACAACGTGATACTCCAGACAATCCCACTAATCATACAATCCCTTGGGGGCATTCAACAATGTGGCAAATGATAATCCGCTATCAGACAACCATCCACCAAATCAAGAAAGAAGTCAACATATCTCCCCAACCGACCAAGCACGACAACTTGCCTCCACCATGTGCAAGGAAATATAGGAGTTCAAAGATGAAATTCTCTCCAGCCTATCTGGTGTCAGACTACCAGTGAGAAAAATCTGAGCCGGCACAATCTCAGATAATCCCTTTTTGGGATCCATTACTTCTATTGAACTCCCACGAAAGTTTAGCCTACCAAATATGAAGCTGTATGATGGATCCACATACCTATACGACCATGTGGTCCATTACAAATACAAGATGATGTCGACTGATCTGGCTTCTCATCAATAGGAAGCTGGAATATGTAGAGGATTCAGAGAAATATTGGCAGGCCCAACCCTCACTTGGTTCATCAATCTACCTTACAGGACTATTGGGTCATATCAACTAGCTGATAAGTTTGTGGAGCACTTTCCCAGCTCTTGTAAACTTGAGAAAACCACAGTCAACCTCAATGCAATTCACCAGCGGAAAGTAAAATCTCTACGAGACTACATCGCACGTTTCAAGACCAAGCGACGCTTAGAAATGAGAATTTCTTATATATCAAAGATAAAAGACTATTAATATTAAGAAAATATTATTTTTATAGATGAACCATTGATGAATGGTATTTATATCACTATTTCCCACTCATTTAACCTAATATTTTGTATAGTTTCTTGAGTTTTGTGAACATTTTGATGTGTTTTATTGTTATTTTGCAGATAAATAAAGTTTGGAAAGCATTGGAAGCAATTTGGGGCCAAAACAGTGAAAAATGATGAAAAATGGTATTTTGGTAATTTGGCCGCGTCGCGACGCGCAAGCCTTCTGCGTCGCGACGTCTAACGTGCGCCGCCTGTTAACTTGCGCTGGACACGTGGACCAGTCAAAAGAAATTTGCTAAAATATGTCGGATGCTAACGTGCGCCGATTATGCTAACGTGCGCCGTGCCACGTGTCATCATTAGAACCGATCATGCTAAAATACGTCGGGACACGTGTCGCAATCCTATGGCGCCGACACTCCGCGTGACACGTGTCATCTTCTGATTTGACCGAATCATCTGCGAATCACCTTCTGCCACGTGTGAAGCTATCATTGGACCGATCTTACCGCGTGCCATGTGTCGAATTCTTATTGGGTCGACGAAATCCGCTTCAACAGTCAAAGTCAAACCGTGTGGACCAAGTCAACACAAGCCAACGTTGCGACGCTGGCCCTAATTTTTGCCTATAAATTGAGGCTTTCTACACCTTATTTGGTGTGCTTTCCTTGGGATTTTTTCCCTAATTTCAAAGGAATGCATCTATTTTTGTATAAATTGTAATATTTAAATTATATATTTTTATTTTTACATTTAATTTTAGTATTTTATTTTTATTTACTTTTATGTTTTGTAGTTAATTTCCGCTGGGGTAAAAAGGTGAAACATTTAATATAATTATCTAGGTAAATCTCACTTAATTATAATTTATAAATTATAATTTAACCGGATTAATTAATGTCAGACTTTATTACCGTCTATATGGTCGGGTTAAATATAAATTACTTTACCGTCTATATGGCTGGTCTTTATGTGACAGATAATTACTGCTTATATGGCTGGTGTAGTTGGACTAAATGGATTACCGCCTATATGGCTTGTTTTCATTGTTTAACATTATTAATTCCTGATAAAGCAGAACAAAAAATAATTTATATATTATAATAAGTGAGATTCCTAGATATGAAATATTAAATGTGGATCCTCTAACCCCAGCATTGTCTTTTATTCTATGGAAGTGATGAAACACAATATTCACAATTAATAATTGATTTTCTTTTTATGGGTAATTCTTTAGTTTGTTTATTGAGTCTTAAGCTTAATGCTTCTTGTTGTTTGATCACCAATAAAATTGATGTGGTAAACTTAAAATGAACTAGACATAAGGATTTTAGGTTTCAGCCTTAGATTCAATATCCCACGATCTTCCTTGAGGATAGATAACCCTTTAATAGATTTCCTTACATGATAGACATATACCTGTCGGGCGGGGGTAGCCATAATTGGAACTTAATCTTAATGAATCTAGGTAATTTGGTTAACATATACATATGGTTTAATTGGATTATACTGGGTATGTGCAATTGACCATCGACAGAGGCTTTTGCATAATTTCGTGTTCCAGGTTAGCAAATTGATTTATTACACATATATAAGAGAATCAATTCATCTTTATAATAATATTGTGTGGAGTCACAACCCTAGATCTTTGAGTCTTTTATTATTTTCCTTAGTATTTTCTTTTATCTTTTTATTTATTTATTTATTTAGCAAATCCACAATCAACCAACCAATCAAACGATCATTCCCTTCTCCATATAATTAGATACCTGTAAATAAATAGTATCAATAATTAATAACAACAGTAGGAATTAAGTCCTCGTGCGATCAATATTTTTATACTACTTGAACAATACGTGCGCTTGCGTTATACGCGTGTGATTACGCTGGTCAAGTTTTTGGCGCCGTTGCCGGGGACTTATTTTTCTTGAGTTATTAATTTTGCAGCTATCTAATTTACTTGTATCTAATTTTCTTTATTTTTATCTGTAATTTTTATTTCTTTCTTTTATTTTTTAGGTGGTTGAAAAATGGAACATTATTGGGAGATTGAGAGATCACGAGATTTACTAGAAGAAGATACACCCCAATTCAGGGAGCAACAGTCCGGTTTTCTGAGGCCTGTTGTCCAGCCCAATAACTATCACTGGATGCCAGAACCAAGAAATACTACATTTGCTCTCAGAACGAAATGGAGAGATGTGTTATATGTGATGGTAACCACCCGTGCGATCAATGTATATACCGTTTATCAGATTCATTCAAGGTACAAAGAACCATCACATTTTCCATCTTATCTACCATCTACCCATGATCTTCATCAATAATCAGAACCATCAGAAGAAGATCAGATGATTGACATGCTCAAAGATTGGTTCAAGAAACGAGACGAAGAGTTGGATACAATGCATGAAAAAGTCCAAAATCAACTCGAAAGTATTCAGAGACAATCAGCATCCATTCAGAGAATGACAGGTCAAACGAGACAATTAACAGAAAACCAGAGCTACATACCTCAAGGACCATTTTCAGATGACACTGATGAAGCCTTCGAGTACCAAACATTTCACGATGACACTTTAGTAGAGGAGGAGGCTGAGTAGTATCAACAACCAGAGGTATCAGTTCAGGAATTCGAACCGGCAAAGTCTCGATTTGAGTTTTATTATTCGGACTCTGACGAGGATGAAGAAGCAGAGTTGTTTGTGCCAACAACAATTGAGGATGGAATTATATATCCTCAAAATGAAGGTCTTGGAGCATCCATTGCACAAATGTTTGAAGAAGATCTACTTGAGCCAGTCATATCAGAGGATGAAGACCTAAGATCTAACATCTTTTTACATCCTCAGGTTGACACTTATGGAGCATGCATTTCACATATGACAGATGAAGAATTGAATGCGGAAATCCTAAAATATATATGTGAAGAAAAGGTGGAGCAAGAAGCAGAGCAAATGGAGGAGCAAATGTCTGACCTTATTGAAGATCCAGTGCATTCAAGAGAAACATCACTGTTTTGGGGAGTACAAATCAAAGACATCACCCAGAAGCTTGACAGAATGGAACTTCCATTCCAAGTCAAGCACCATACGAGACATCCTAATTCTCTTTCTTTCTTTCTTTTTAGGAACCACTGGAGCGACAAAGAATAAAAAGGTGGCATAAGCACTGAATGAGACAAAACTCTTTTTGCCACCTTACCGTTGGAAGAGACCCTTCAAAAGCAACGCTCATGGACATATAGATTTCATTGTCTTTAATCAGACATCCAAAACAACGCTGAAACCTCATTGACAGATAGATTTCAGTCATGTCTGGCTGAAGACGAAAAATTTAGCGCTAGCAGGGAGGCAACCCATGCAATTTGTTGTAATTTCTGTTTTCATATTTTGTGTATACATGTTGTAGATTTTTTAATTGTGTGTGTTATTTTTGTAGGGAAAGTCACAAACGGAGCATTTAAGGAGGAATGGTATTTGGAAATCACAAAGATGAGAGCTAGTTCATTAGTGGTGGCTGAGTAAGGAATGGATTCTTGAGACGCATCCTAATGGATTTATATACCAGGCGAGTGGCGTATTGCGTACACAATTTCGTTGCCTTAATAATTGCTTTGATTTGCTTTTTTGTTTTTATTTCCTTTAATTTCGCCGACAAGATCTAAACTTTTTGACTTTTAACGATTTATTTTAACGTTCATATAATAATTGTCATTTGACAGATACTAGTGCTACTATTACTCACCCATTTTCAGGTTCTATAAATTCAGCTCTACATTTCTCTCTTCGACACATCCAGATAAACATCCAAATATGAGAGAGAAAATGGAAGCAACTTCACAGCAGCGAGTCAAGAGAATTTGTGTTTTCCTTGGATCAAATTCTGGTAATAAACCAGAGTTCATTGAGGCTGCAAAGGAATTGGGGAGAGTCATAGCAGAACGAAATATGCACCTAGTATATGGCGGTGGCAATCTTGGATTGATGAGAATCATTTCAAAAGCCGTTCAGGAGGGTGGCAGTCATGTTTTGAGAATCATTCCAAAAACTTTGGCAGATGACCACATAATCAGAAAAATAAATGGAGATGAACGCATTGTCTCGGGGATGTCTGAACAACTCCTTGAAATGGTCAATATTGCTGATGCATTTATTGCTTTACCAGGTAGGCTTGGAACATTTGAAGAAATATTCACAGTGGCATCATGGGCACATTTGAACATTCATCAGAAGCCCATTGGATTACTCAACATTGAACCATTTTTTGATTTTCTATTTGTATTTCTTGTGGAAGCCAAAAGACATGAGTTCGTCACAAAATCAGTAAATGATGTTTTCATGACTGCAACAAAGGCCGAAGAATTAATTGACCAAATCCTAACCTTTGAACCAAAAATTGACCCCATTCTTTCCAAGTTGAACTGGTCAGATAGCGATCGTGGTAAGAAGCGTAAATTAGACATAGATCTTAATCGGTAATTTTTTCAGCAAATTTCAGCTAACCAGGTATGATCTTCTAAACTCATCTTCTACTGTTTAAGACATTGGGGACAATGTCTCATTTAGGTTTGGGGGAGGGAATAGTTGATTAGTTTCTTGGTTATTTTGTGTTATTTTTATTAGATTTTTAGTACAAAATTTTTCAAAAATTACAAAAATATTTTGCGTTTTTGTGTTTTTATTTTGACTAAAAAGGTGAAATTGGTGAGAGATAGCTGTGTAAGGAGTTTTCACTCTTGATACGTATTTCAAACCCATTTTCAAAACAAGTTAATTTTTGTTTATTTTATTTTTAATTATTTAATTTGTAAATTCTATATAACATTGACTAAAATGGATCTTCACATACTCAGTTGGTAAGTATTATCAACATGCATGGTAACATACGGACATGAGATGTAATTGAAAAGTTTGTAATGTTCAGTGTTATAGTTTAATTGGAGGAAGCATCTATAAATGGCAATGGAGTAATATATATATATATATATATATATATATATATATATAATATATATATATATATATATATATATATATATATATATATATATATATATATCTGAAGTCTGAGTAATTAAGTCCGTAAGGGTGTCTTAACACCTGATGCCCTAAAGCCAACTGGTTTGGGAGCCACCTGCCTAAAGCTCGCTACATAGACGGAAGATATTGTATATAAATAAAAAATAAAATCAGAAAAAGAAAGAAAAAATCAGAAAAATCAGAAAAAATTATTTCATTGCTACAAAAAGGTGTGAAATCTGATAGAACTTTAGGATAAAAATATTACTCTCTTATCAACTGCATTTGTGACTGTTGTGGGAAAAAATGAATTGATTAATATTGTGTTGGCTGTGTATATGGAGAATGGTAATTATAATAAGAGAATTTACTTATTCTGTAATTTAGAAAGAAACAAAACAACTGGTAACTTGGAGTAGAAGTTTCATCTGATTAGTCACTAACTTCTTTATTCTCTTTTCTCTTGTCTTTTTGCTTTTGTGTGCATTAGTTTTACTTTTTTTTTTACTTTTGTAAAATGTTCGTGGGTATCATTGCTGTAAGCCCTCACGAGACTACAACTCGACCACTAGGGACACCTAAGGGTTTAAAGGCTTGTTGCATATGCTAAATAAAACTGTGATCCCTACGAAAGTGGCTTAGCTTAATTTATTTTTATGTTATTTTATTTTGTGTTTTGCTCGAGGACTAGCAAAAAGTTAGGTTTGAGGGTGTGATGAGTGGTATTTATATCACTATTTCCCACTAATTTAACCTAATATTTTGTATAGTTTCTTGAGTTTTGTGAACGTTTTGATGTGTTTTATTGTTATTTTGCAAATAAATAAAGTTTGTAAAGAATTGGAAGAAATTTGGGGCCAAAACAGTGAAAAAAGACGAAAAATGGTATTTTGGTAATTTGGCCGCGTCGCGACGCGCAAGCCTTCTACTTCGTGACGTCTAACGTGCGTCGCCTGCTAACTTACGCCGGATACGTGGACCAGTCAGAAGAAATTTTCTAAAATGCATCGGATGCTAACGTGCGCCGATCATGCTAACGTGTGTTGTGCCACGTGTCATCATCAGAACCGATCATGCTAAAATATGCCGGGACACGTGTCGCAATCCTATGGCGCCGACACTCCGTGTGAAACATGTCATCTTCTGATTGGACCGAATCATCCACGAATAACCTTCTGCCACGTGTCAAGCTATCATTGGACTGATCTTACCGCATGCCACGTGTCGAATTCTTATTGGGCTGACGAAATATGCGTCAACAGTCAAAGTCAAATCACGTGGACCGAGTCAACACAAGCCAGCGTCGCGACGCAAGAAGGATTTTGGCGTCGCGACGCTGGCCTGAATTTTTTCCTATAAATTGAGGCTTCCTGCACCTCATTTGATGTGCTTTCCTTGGGATTTTTTCCCTAATTTCAAAGGAATGCATCTATTTTTGTATAAATTGTAATATTTAAATTATGTATTTTTATTTTTATTTTTACATTTAATTTTAGTATTTTATTTTTATTTACTGTTATGTTTTGTAATTAAATTTCCGCTGGGGTAAAAGGTGAAACATTAAATATAATTATCTAGGTAAATCTCACTTAATTATAATTTATAAATTATAATTTAACCGGATTAATTAATGTCAGACTTTATTATCGCCTATATGGTCAGGTTAAATATAAATTACTTTACCACCTATATGGCTGGTCTTTATGTGACAGATACTTACCTCCTATTGGACTAAATGGATTATCGCCTATATGGCTGATTTTAATTGTTTAACATTATTACTTCCTGAGAAAGCAGAACATAAAATAATTTATATATTATAATAAGTGAGATTCTTAGATATGAAATATTAAATGTGGATCCTCTAACCCCAGCATTGTCTTTTATTCTAAGGAAGTGATGAAACACAATATTCACACTTAATAATTGATTTTCTTTTTATGGGTAATTTTTTAGTTTGTTTACTGAGTCTTAAGCTTAATGCTTCTTGTTGTTTGATCACCAATAAGATTGATGTGGTAAACTTAAAATGAACTAGACATAGGGATTTTAGGTTTCAGCCTTAGATTCAATAGCCCACGATCTTCCTTGAGGATAATTAACCCTTTAATAGATTTCCTTACAGGATAGACATATACCTGTCGGGCGGAGGTAGCCATAATTGGAACTTAATCTTAATGAATCCAAGTAATTTGGTTAACATAGACATATGGTTTAATTGGATTATACTGGGTATGTGCAATTGACCATCGACAGAGGCTTTTGCATAATTTCGTGTTCCAGGTTAGCAAACTGATTTATTACACATATATAAGAGAATCAATTCATCTTTATAATAATATTGTGTGGAGTCACAACCCTAGATCTTTGAGTCTTTTGTTATTTTCCTTAGTATTTTCTTTCCTCTTTTTATTTATTTAGCAAATCCACAATCAACCAACCAATCAAGCGATCATTCACTTCTCCCTATAATTAGATACCTGTAAATAAATAGTATCAATAATTAATAACAACAGTAGGAATTAAGTCCTCGTGGGATCGATATTTTTATACTACTTGAACGATACGTGCGCTTGCGTTATACGCGTGTGATTACGCCGGTCAACCATCACTTGGCCTAATTGACATATTTCTCCCAGTCGACATAGGAATACCCCTATAAACCTCCAGCATACCTTATCGACCAAGAAGCATTCTCTAATAATGTCATCTTATCCAGACGACTGGGAAGAATTGTTACTATTCAAGACGATATGGATGAATTGTCATCTACTCCATGCGACATGGATGGACTCTCATCTACTCCAGACTACATGGAAGGGTTTTCATCTCTTCCAGACAATATAAAAGGATATTCATCTTCTCCGGACGACATGGATGAATTATCTTCAAATCCATACGATTTGCATTGACAGTCATCTACTCCAGAGTACATGAAAGAGTTGTCATCTCTTCCAGGCGACATGAGAGGATAATCATATTCTCCATATGACCTGTATGGATTGCCATCAACTCTAGCCTACGTAGAAAGTCTCTTGGACCTCCATCGGATTGAGTCGAACAAAGCCTTCAGACCTTCGACAAGTCAGGTAGAGTGAAGAACCCCGAAGAACTCCATCAGTTTGGGTAGAGTGAAAAACCCCGGAGACCTCCATCGGGTCTAGTTGACCGAAGTCTCTTGGACCTCCATCGGGTCAAGTCGATTGAAGCCTATTGACCTTCATCAGATCACGTAGAGTGAAGAATCTCGAGGACCTCCATCAGGTCCAGTCTACCGAGTCACCTAACCTTCATCAGGTCGGGCAGTGTGAAGAACTATGAGGATCTCTATAAGGTCTAGTCGATCGAAGTCTCTTGGACCTCCATCAGGTCATGTCGATCGAAGTACTCGACCACTATAAGGTCTAGCATCAAGTCTAGTGGAGTTAAAACTCTCATATACCTTCATTAGGTATAGTGGAGTGAAGACTCTCAAAGACTCGTATATAGCCCAAACGACATGGTCAGACCACTGTTTCAGAGGACATCAGAGGACCACCCTCTGACTCAGCCGACATGGTTTCCAGATGACATGTATAAACGTCACAACCTTGTAATCATATTCGTAATTTTATGCAGGCAATGTCAAATCCAAATGAGTTCTAGTCGACATGACACCGTTGGCAAACTTTCAGATTCTATCAAAAAGTTTATACGACCCATTCTCTAAACGACCAGTAAAAGTATTCTTTCCTTGTTAATAATCATGGTTCGTGGTTTCAAGCTCACAGGTAATGTGATATGACAAACATCAAGACTTGGACCTTCATATGGTCCAGATGATATTGAAGACTCCCCCGATCCTTAACAGGTTTGACCGACTGGAGATTATAATAGCCTTTATCTGGTCCAGTCGAAGGGAACATCCCCCACATGACACATGGACTTTCATTTGGTCCGGACGACATAGAAGACTCCATTGACCCTCAGCAGGTCTGGACGACATAGAAGACTCCCCACATGGACTTTCATTTGGTTAGAAATGTGTTTCTTATGATTAATAACCCCACGTGATTGGCCATTTTGGGACACTAAAGGGTTAAGAATTTACTGTATTGATCAAACTCATATCTTGATAGCCTATAAAAGGAGCCACAATTCAGAATGAATAGGGGTTTTTTACTTGCTCTCATACTTGAGCTCTCAAGGAGATCACCCTCTAAACATCGGCTCACCGCTCTCACGGCACTCTACGGAGGTCAAGGGAATCCTGAACCTTGCTCTTCCATTACTTTCTACTATTCTTTACTACTGACTTGATCGTCGGAATGTCTACATCACCCACCACACCGGTGGGTAAGAGTTCCCCGCTCACTCTACCTTTATTTTATAGGATCGCTAATGCCCCATCCTACGAATTCTCGATTATAAACCTTGTGAGAAATCTTACGTCCACAAGACCAAAATTGAAACACAGCCCCGTAATATAAATAAATAAAATAAACATGTGATAAGATGTTTTTTTGTCTGGCATTTCAATCAAATATGGAAGAAAACTTACTGAGTAAACATGTGCTTTCTTATATAAATAGATGAGCAAGCGTTAGTTAGCACCATGAAAAAGAGTAATGGAATCATACGACAGAGAAAAGAAATTAGAGAGTTCGAGGAATCAAGAATCAGAGTCAAAGGTTTAGTCAACTCAGACACCACCACAATTCCCCGCTTCTTAAAAATGTATGATTCCTTATAGCTTTAAAATATTTGAATAAATTCACTTATAATTAATGTTAGATCTTAATTATCATCTTTGATTTGGCTATTGCTTTGGCTTTTTCATCTTTTTTTTTAACACTTTATCATATTTGTTTTCTTGATCATCTTGTAGCTCATTTTGGTTCTTCATCAATCTTTGTTTATTTGGTCATCTTTGAGCTCTTTTTAGGCTATTTATCAACATGTTTGCTCTTGAACTCATCAAACTTAATTTGCTAATAATGAGACGTTTGAACACCTTCAAAATCAAGTCGCTAATGTTGACCTTCTTTACCAAAGTCTTCATGTCTTTGAGCTTCTTATTTTGAGTATTTTTGCTTCATTAGCATCATCAAAATCATAATACTAATAATCTCCTATGTTAGTTCCATTTTTATGGACAATGTCCGTGACAAAACAAGTTCAATTGAGTTGTAATTTATCTTCTAGTACTTGGAGCGATTGGACTGGTTTTTGGCAAGGCTGGAGCATCTTCATTAGTGGTGCGTTTGTTTCAGCGTTTGAACGTGTGACGGTTGTGACACGTTCTCTATTAGGTTCGAACGAAACAATCCAGTGAGCAAATGTTCGAGTCACGTTCAATTAGGCATTCGAACAAAATATTCCAGAGAGCTCGCGTTCATGGTGCGTTCGAGAGGCGTTCGAACGAGTCTTTCCAGTAGGCGCGTGTTCATGCTGCGTTCGAGTAACTGTTCAAACGCGACTGCGATCTGGACGTGTTTTTCAGCCTTTTCACTTAAAAAAACCCTAATTTTACACCCTACCTATAAATAGAACATGTAGCTACCATCGCCATGTGTTGAAACATATTTCCTTTGATCCAAAATCTTTCAAAGCTTTTAGCCTTTCTTGATTCCACCATTGAAGACTTCTTATCTTCTTGTTTTCTTCATTAATGGTGTGAATCCCTCTTTGATAAACCTTCAACACAACATAACCCAAGATTCCTAATCCTTTAGAGTTCTTTAGGAGGAAATTTGGTAGTCGGAGTTCTGCCGTTCAGAGATGCAAAGACAATCTACTCAGAGACTTCAGTGGTTTTGAAGAAAATCGTGGTATACGGGCTTGAAGAGTTCTTTGAGTTCTTGCAGTCTAGATGTACTTGAGTCGGTTGAGTTGCCACCATATGTCTTGACCATCGCTGTAACTTTTTCTCTACATAGTGGATTGGGCTAGTAGCCGAGATACCCGGAGTGAATTTTTACTCGCACGAGTTTTCCACTTCGTCACCAAAATATTGTGTTGATTTTGGGTGATATTTGTTTATTTTCTGTATTTATATTTTGCATTAAATTAATATTTTGGGGTTATATTGTTATTGGTTGATATTGTAGTTGCCCGTTAGAATTCCATAGTTAATGGCACGAAAATCCTTAGATCCCAATAGTTATGGATCGTAATCAACATTTAAATTGTCCGCCATTTTTTAATGGCACAAAATATTTACATTGGAAGGTTCACATGAGAGCGTTCCTGAAGTCCTTAGATAAGAGGGTATTGATGATAGTAGAATACGGGTGGAAACCTCTCATTGTTATAGTTGATGGGGTCTCTTCCCCTAAAGATAAATTTACATGGACCAAAGACGAATTTGATACTAGCAATAGGAATAACAAGACAGTTAATGCAATATATAGTGTTGTATGCTCTGTTGAGTTTAGGATAATCTTTGTGTGTGAGATAGCCAATAATGTTTGGGACATCCTGCAGACTGTGCATGAGGGCACATTGTCTGTTAAAAATAATAGAGTCCAAGATTTAGCTTCTAGGTTTGAGGTCGCCCACATGAAAGATGATGAGATCTTTGATGGGTTCTATGCTGAGATTAACGATGTCGTTAACTCAAGCTTTAACCTAGACGAGACTATCCCTACTGGTAGGATTGTTAGGAAAATCCTTAGATCCCTACCTGAGAAGTTCCTACCCAAGATTAACGCCATCGAGGAAAACAATGACTTCGATCAGCTTAAATTAGATGGCCTCGTAGGAAAACTGCAGGTTAATGAAAAGAAACTTCCTGGTTATAAAAAGCGAAAATCAATAGCGATGAAGATCGCGAAGGAAGTTACGCATGATCCGTCTATTGATAATGATAATAGCCTCACGAATCGTGATTTGGCCTTGTTTGTAAAGAAGTTTGAGAAATTTACAGCTCATGTTGAGTCAAGTTCAAGACCCAGACCACCATCTGGTCCAGACGAAGTTAAAGACTCCCCTGACCCTTAGTTGGTTTGGTCGACTGGAGATTGTCCCAGCATTTGTCTGGTCAACGGAGGATCATCCATAATACTTATTTGTTTTCTTTAAAATATGACATTTGACAGGTCCAAGCTACATCAACTCCCAGTTCGCGTCGTCCAATAATCATCCTAAGTCTGAGTAACATCAACGCCTAGGTTGGGTCGACTGAGGATCATCCTAGGTTCAAGCAATATCAACACCCAGGTCCGGTCGATTAAGGATTATCCCAGCATCGAGCAATATTAACATCCGGATATGGTCGACTAAGGATCATCCCAGTATCGAGTAACAATAACATCCGAATCTGGTCGACTGAGGATCATACTTGATATTTAATTAGTTTCATCAGTATGATATGACCTTGGACAGCCCAAACGATTTCAACGTCCAAGACTGGTCGCTTGAGGATCATCCCCGAATATGTACTTAGTTCTATCAACGTGGTATGACCTTTAACAGGTCCAAAGGACATCAACATTCAGGTACGCTTATATTCTTTATACATACCCCAAACGACATACTCATTGAATACTCTCCAAGCCAAGAACGTTTTGACTTTGAGAGTATGGGACAAACTATACGGGCCAAATTCGGACCAATGGCAAAATCGACATTGCACATTGGGCCCAATATTATTCCAAACCCAAATACCTAACACTATATGGCCCATGAGACTCAAACTATTCATATCTAAATCCAAAATCCTACAAACAACTAAATCTTTGGGCCTTGCACAAAGAAGAGGTCTACCAAACAACCTTTAGACTTATCAGCTATCAAACTGAAGAAACGTGTTTCTTATGATTAATTACCCCACGTGATTGGTCGTTTTGGGACACTAAAGGGTTAAGAATTTACTGTATTGGTCAAACTCATATCTTGATAGCCTATAAAAGGAATCACAATTCATAATGAAGATCGGTTATTTACTAGCTCTCATACTTGAGCTCTCAAGGAGATCACCCTCTAAGCATCGGCTCACCGCTCTCACGGAAGTCTGCGGAGGTCAAGGGAATCCTGAACCTTGCTCTTCCATGACTTTCTACGCATCTTTACCACTGGCTTGAGCATCAGAATTGTTATATCACCCACCACACCGGTGGGTAGGAATTCTCTCACTCTACCTTTATTTTATAGGATCGCTAATGCCCCATCCTATGAATTCTTGATTATAAACCTTGTGCGAAATCTAGCGTCCACTTGACCAAAATTGAAACAAAGCCCTATACAATAAATAAATAAAATAAACATGTGATAATATGTCTTTTTCTCTGGCCTTTCAATCAATTATGGAAGGAAACTTACTGAGTACACCCCTACTTTCTTATATAAATAGATGAGTAAGCGTCAGTTAGCACCATGAAAAAGAGTAATGGAATCATACGACAGAGCCAAAGAAATTAGAGATTTCGAGGAATTAAGAATTGGAGTCAAAGATTTAGTCGACTCAGACACCACCACAATTCCCCACTTCTTCAAAATGTATGATTCCCTAGAGCTTTAAAACATTTGAATAAACTCACTTATAATTAATGTTTGATCTTAATTATCATCTTTGATTTGGCTATTGCTTTGGCTTTTTCATTTTTTTTTTACTCTTTATCATATTTGTTTTCTTGATCATCTTCTATCTCATTTTGGTTCTTCATCAATCTTTGTTTATTTGGTCATCTTTTAGCTCTTTTTGGGCTATTTATCAACATGTTGGCTCTTGAACTCATCAAACTTAATTTGCTAATAATGAGACGTTTGGATACCGTCGAAATCAAGTCGCTAACGTTGATCTTCTTTGCCAAAGTCTTCATGTCTTAAAACTTCTTATTTTGAGTATTTTTGCTTCATTGGCATCATCAAAATCATGATACTAATAATCTCCTATGTTAGTTCCATTTTTATTGACAATGTCCGTGAAAAAACAAGTTCAATTGAGTTGTAATTTATCTTCTAGTATTTGGAGCGATTGGACTGGTTTTTGGCAAGGCTGGAGCATCTTCATTAGTGGTGCGTTTGTTTCAGCGTTCGAACGTGTGACGGTTGTGACACGTTCTCTATTAGGTTCGAACGAAACAATCCAGTGAGCAAATGTTCGAGTCACGTTCAATTAGGCATTCGAACAAAACATTCTAGAGAGCTCGCGTTCATGGTGCGTTCGAGAGGCGTTCGAACCAGTCTTTCCAGTAGGCGCGTGTTCATACTGCGTTCGAGTAACTGTTCAAACGCGACTGCGATCTGGACGTGTTTTTCAGCCTTTTCACTTAGAAAAACCCTATTTTTACACCCTACCTATAAATAGAACATGTAGCTACCATCGCCATGTGTTGAAACATATTTCATTTGATCCAAAATCTTTCAAAGCTTTCAGCCTTTCTTGATTCCAACATTGAAGACTTCGTATCTTCTTGTTTTCTTCATTAATGTTGTGAATCCCTCTTTGATAAACCTTCAACACAACATAACCCAAGATTTCTAATCCTTTAGATTTCTTTAGGAGGAAGTTTGGTAGTTGGAGTTCCGACGTTCAGAGATGCAAAGACAATCTACTCAGAGACTTCACAGGTTCTGAAGAAAACCGTGCTATACGGGCTTGGGGAGTTCCTTGAGTTCTTGTAGTCTAGATGTACTTGATTCGGTGAAGTTGCCACCATAGGTCTTGACCATCGCTGTAAATATTTCTCTACATAGTGGATTGGGCTGGTAGCCGAGATATCCGGAGTGGTTTTTTACTCGCACGAGTTTTCCACTTCGTCACCAAAATATTGTGTTGATTTTGGGTGATGTTTGTTTATTTTCTGCATTTATATTTTGCATTGAATTAATATTTTGGGGTTATATTGTTATTGGTTGATATTGTAGTTGCCCGTTAGAATTCCATAGTAACAGTAATCAGAATTTGTCTTGATTATTGTGTTTTATTCCGCATAAGGTCAGAACTTAGGGTAATCACGAACTTTCAATTTGTATCAGAGCCTGAACTCGATCCTTGACCCATTAGCTATAGATCGTAATCAACATTTAAATTTTCCTCCATTTTTTAATGGCACGGAATATTTACATTGGAATGTTCGCATGAGAGCTTTCCTGAAGTCCTTAGATAAGAGGGTCTTGATTGTAGTAGAATACGGGTGGAAATCTCCCATTGTTATAGTTGATGGGGTCTCTTCCCCTAAAGATAAATTGACATGGACCAAAGACGAATTTGATACTAGCAATAGGAACAGCAAGGCAGTTAATGCCATACATGGTGCTGTATGCTCTGCTGAGTTTAGGAGAATCTCTGTGTGTGAGATAGCCAAGGATACTTGGGACATCCTGCAGACTGTGCATGAGGGCACATTGTCTGTTAAAAATAATCGAGTCCAAGATTTAGCTACTAGGTTTGAGGTCGTCCACATGAAAGATGATGAGACCTTTGATGAGTTCTACTCTGAGATTAACGATGTCGTTAACTTAAGCTATAACTTCGGTGAGACTATCTCTACTGGTAGGATTGTTAGGAAAATCCTTCAATCCCTACCTGAGAAGTTCCTACCCAAGATTACTGCCATCGAGGAAAGCAATGACTTCGATCAGCTTAAATTAGATGACCTCGTCGGAAAACTGCAGGTTTATGAAAAGAAACTTCCTAGTTATTATTGACAGAGGAAATGATGTCACCCTGGAACAAAATCACCCTAGGACGAAGGAAAGAACGATGAGAGGAAGGATGATGGAGCGAAGAGCGACGAAGAGCTTGGGACGACCGAATTAGCGGTTAGGACGAAAATGCGTGATGTAATTGCTTCCACGATCGCAGCAGTTAGACGGTTTTCCCTCCATAACCGAGCATTTGAGACACGCAGCTCAACGGTTACAGACACGATCAAGCAACTGTATGGAGATACTGGAACTACCCAAAACGGTTGACAAGCTTCACTATAAAAGCTCATCTACACCAAGAGAGAAAACCCCCCGATCAAATGAAGACTCAAATGAGCATATCTTTATTATTTTTTATTTCTTAGATTGTAATCCTTAGGACTGTAATTTGTGCGCTTGTGCCCCTTGGAGGCTTATTTACTTAATCAAACACCCCTTGCTGGGACTTTATCTCAGGAGGTTTGAACCTTAAACGCTCTTTTTTCTTCACGCATAAAAATTGCGCAAATAGTTTTTGGCGACCACAGTAGGAGAATTGCTGTAAAGAGTGGAGATACCTTCGAAAAGAAACACTCAAATTGGCTCAAGTGCGGAGGAAGAAGGACTGGAGCAAACCAACCAGCCCCACGTTCCAGCCGTAGTCGGTCATTTCGAGGGTCTGGCAGACGCTAGTCGATACGAACCTATGAGGGAGCTTAGCCCTAACGTCGTACGCGCGTTTTTCGGTGAATTCACGCAGGATATTGTCGAACAGGTTAGGCTTCAAAATGCACATGTCATAGATAAATTCGTATCAACTAGCAATTCACATTACGAAAACATGGCCAAACATATAAGCTCGTTGAATTAATTAATGGCCAAATGTGTAAACGACGGGACGGCGCTGCCTTGGACTACGCCCCTCCATGCACCAAGCAGTCAGGAGGCTGGTCCTAGTAATGTTCCTGCGCAAGGGACCAACATCCCTACGGTTCTCAGGGGAGGAATAAGTCATGGGGGCAATGGCCCACAATTAGGGCCAAATATGCACCAAGGGCCAAATATGGCACAACATGAAGTGGTGTTGCCTCAAGGCATCCAGGCTTCTCAGGGGCAGAATCACGATTATGTCCCAATTTTGACAGGACCACAGCCGCCGCCCATAGCCGTGCCATTTAATGGCAACGATATGTTAAGGGAACAAACGACTGAGATCCTTCAAAACCAATTCGGTCTAGGCATATGGCCAATTCGGCCAAGATATCGGAAGCCGTATCCTAATTGGATCGATGTGGCTTATCTGTGGCCTCGAAACTACAAGATACCAGATTTTTCCCTATTTACAGGGTTTGGGGAGGTTTCTACCATGGAACACATAGGGCGATTTACCCTTCAGTGCGGGGAAGTCAATGATTTTCACAAATTGAGGTTATTTCACGGCTCATTGTCAGGAGTAGCTTTCTCCTGGTATGTCAGTCTGCCGGCCAATTCAGTAGAAAGTTGGCAGCAAATGGAACAATTATTCCATGCGCAATTTTACAAGGCCGAATCTGAAGTAGCCTTGGCCGATTTGGCAAACCTAAGACAGTTGCCAGGAGAGTGGGCCGAGACATTTTTACAGCGGTTTAAGGTAGCCCGAGGCTGATGTTACATGCTTTTGCCCGAAAGGAATTTATGAGGATCGCTCAAGGTTGCCTCAATCTCGATCTAAAAAGAAATTTCAGGATCGCGAATTTTGGGACCTTCCCCAACTCACCATTAGTGTGGTGCGTTATGAGCGGTTATTATAAGAAGAGGAGCAAATAAAAAATTCGAGGAAAGTGACGTATTATAGAAACATTGATTATGAAATGGGCGAAGTAGACGTCGAATCGGCCGATTTATGTTTGGCCGAATTGGTTAAGGGGAAGCCTTACATTTGTAAGAAGTGGGCGGAGCCCCAAGCCAACGAAAAGAACGATAAAAAGAGTAGGAACTTCTCTTTTGATATCACTAAAGTTGATGCCATATTCGACCAGTTGTATAAAGATAAACAAATTAGTTTGAACGATCGACATACGTTGCCAACAGCCGAACAAATCGGTAGTAAAAAATATTGTAAGTGGCAAAATGCATGGTCTCATACAACTAATAATTTTCTTATTTTTCGAAATGTTTTACAGGATGCCATTGAATATGGACGAATTACGTTCGAGAAAAAGATGGCAGTGTATAACAACCCTTTTCCAAAATCGGTGGAATTGAACACGATCAACCCAGACCTTGCCAAGATGAATCTGCAGAATGTCAAATTGGTTCTAGACGAAGGACAACACCATCATCGTCCAGGCGTTATGGAAAGGATTAAGACACCTTCAGAGCATGAAGACCGGCAGAATGTTTGTATTTGATGCAAAAATAATATAGAATGGATGAAGGAGTTAGAAGAGACTTGTGACCCATAAAGAAAGAGTCAGCAGAATGGCAGCCACGGACCTTCGCCCCAAGATTCTATGGGGAGAATTCAAATTTCGTCCAAAATGTAAGGACGTTTAGGCCGAAAATTCATCGGCCCAATATATGGCATTCATACCGAAGGCCACTTTCAGGACAGTGTCCAGGCATGAACTATCCCCCCGTGGACGAAATGACGAGAACGCAGTTAAGGCAACATCAAAGAAACTATGGTCGTATGATGCGCCAATAAGGCGAAGTAAGGGCCACCACGGGTCGTAGCCCTCGCATCATGGAGAAATCAGAAGCAAACAAATAATGGATTGACAGCAAAAAAGGAACAGTGACGAGCGGCGATGAACGCACTAAGTTTGACAGGCGAAAGCGGGACGAAACAGACGATGAAGAACCTCCCATTGTCATTCAGTTCGGCAGTATGCCACCGGTTGTGGCCAACCATTACTTGTTGCCCGGAAAATTCAAAGGGGAAACAACAGCGGGAGAAACTGGAACAAGCGAAGACGTCTATGAGGGCAATGAGACCGAATGTGCAGTGCTCTCGATAAAAAATAGGGAGGCTTCGGATGAGGAAATGACCGATATAGAAGAAGAAATAGACATCAGAACCGAAGCAAGGAAAAAGGGAATTTTAGAAAATCGACTTCTCAAAGAATTATATGAGGCCGGCAATCCTGCAGTCGGGACATTGGGAGAAGATTTAGGACGATATCCATTCCTCGTTTGGTATGGGACACCTAAGATAAAACGGACCATCACCAGAGCCGAAAAATGGAGATTGGCCGTCAATAACGTCTCTCATGATGCACCAGCCACGTTGCCACCATCTGGATGGGACATGGAAGAAAAACCGCCTCAAGCTAACAATGAGGGCGATCAAGTAATGAAGATATGTCTGTCAGGGAATGTGATATTCCCAAAGCCACCACCACAAATGACAAAGCATTTGCAGCCGCTGTACGTAAAAGCAAAGGCTAATGGGATACCTATCACCAAAGTGTTGATTGATAATGGGGCGGCCATTAATGCAATACCAGTTATGATGCTAGGACGTTTGGAAAAGTCAGAAGAAGACCTCCCTACGGAAGTGGTGCTTACCAACTTTAATGAAGGGGCGACGACGGCCAAAGGGGTTATTCCGTTGGACCTGTAACTGGAAAGTACTACGAAAACAGTAGTATTTTTCGTCATAGATGGGCCGACAACACACAATATGCTCCTAGGACGAGACTGGATACACGGCAGCCGATGCATCCCTTCATCCAATGCCTAGTTTTCTGGAACCAGAGGGACGAGGTAGAGATAATGCATGCCGATAACAAGCCTTTCGCTGCAGAGACAAATTCGGCCGAGTACTTCATGTACGAAGGGAATTATGGGCCGACCAGAGTTCTGAATGAAAGGGAAAACTCGAACATTGTGGCTCAAAATGACGAGCCGTACCCCGTGGGACTGCTGAATGATTTGTTCGCACAGACGAGACCAACCACAGTGGTTTTTGGAGAGCCAACGCATAGCAATTTAAATGAAGAACAAGCAGAATAAGGAGCAAGCCGCCCTTGCGGCCTCCAAGGCCAATTTAATGGCCTATGTAGCTGAGCGAAGAAATGAGGCCGAAGCATAGGCCGCGATTTCGACCTTAAGAGGCAAACTGCTGGCGCATCAGACGGAGGACAAGATAAGAGAACTATGTGGAGTGGACTACTTGATAGAAAGAGGTGAATCAATGGAAGAAGAAGAATACGCTCTGAATGGAAGACGAAAGAAAAATATCTCAAGAGGACAAGATGCATTGGATGAGGTAAATCTGGGGAGCGAGCAAGATAGACGCATCACTTACGTCAGCAAAGAACTGGAGTCCCAAGTACGCGAAAAGCTAATTTGTTTACTGTGAGAGTACAAAGATTGTTTTGCATGGGACTACAATGAGATGCCTAGTTTAGATAGGACGTTGGTGGAGCATAGGCTTCCAATTGTGCCAAGCCATAGGCCTCATAAGCAGCCTCCCCGGAGGTTTGCGCCCAATGTCATGCCTGATATTAAGAAAGAAGTTGAATGACTTTTAGAGGTGAAATTCATTAGGACGACCAGATATGTAGAATGGTTGTCAAATATCGTCTCAGTCAGGAAAAAGAATGGAAAAATGAGGATCTGTATAGACTCAGAAATTTAAACTTAGCGACACCAAAAGATTAATACCCAATGCCGACAGTAGATTCCCTAGTGGACTCCACAGCGGGGTACCAAGTCTACTCTTTTATGGATGGGTATGCAGGTTATAATCATATTTACATCGCCGAAAATGATGTACACAAAACAGCCTTTAGGTGCCCAGGCTCTCTAGGGTGTTATGAATGGGTAGTGATGCCGTTCGGCCTAAAAAACGCTGGTGCCACTTATCAGCGGGTCATGAATTTGATCTTTCATGACATGATCGGCGAATTTATAGAAGTCTATGTGGACGATATAGTGGCTAAATCTGTGACAATGGAAGAACATTTTAGCCATTTAGCAACAGCCTTTGAGCGAATGAGAAAGTTTAAACTAAAATTGAACCCTGCCAAATGTGCTTTCGAGGTGTGCACAGGAAATATCCTAGGTTTTCTAGTGCACCAACGGGGAATCGAGATTGACACCAATAAATCTCGGGCGATCACCGAAGCTATACCACCCCGAAATAAGAAGGAGTTACAGAGGTTCTTAGGGAAAATTAACTTCTTAAGACGATTTATCTCCAATTGTGCAGGGAAAATAAAAGTGGTCTCCTCCTTATTGAGGTTAAAGAACAAGGACGAATTCGTCTGGACCAAGGAACATCAACAAGCTTTTGACAGCCTGAAGAAATACTTGTCACAGCCGCGGGTGATGGTACCTCCAGTGCCACGAAGGCCAATGAAATTGTACATCCGGATCGAAGAACAAGTGTATGCCGCAGGATGATCATCGATGATGGATACATGAACGTGCGAGAGAGCCTTTATTATATCATCAGATCAATGAATTGTGAATGTGAATGTAATTATTTCCAATGGAGAAATTATGTTTGGCTTTATATTTCACATGTACTAAATTACGAGCCTACCTTAGGCCGAACATAGTGTATTTGATCACAAGAATTAATATAATAAAGTACATGTTTTCTCATCCTATCTTGCATCAAAGAGTTGGGTTTTGGTCACTGTCACTTTCAGAATTTGATATACGGCATGAGCCCCAAAGGCCCGTTAAAAATCAAGCTTTGGCCGATTTCTTGGCCGATCACCCATGTTTGAGCACTATTAGAGAAATTGAAATGGATGTGGACGAATGCAGTTTGAAACCATGGACGATGTATTTCGACGGATCCAGCACAATAAAATGAGCTGGAATATGGATTGTCTTAGTCAGCCCGTTGGGAGAATCATTTCGGTTCTTAATCAAGTTGAACGAATATTGCACTAATAATCAGGCCGAATACGAAGCTTTGATACTTGGGTTGGAGATGCTCCTCAACATGAGAGTAACCCATGTATCCATTAAGGGGGATTCGTAACTAGTAATCCAACAAGTGATAGGAACCTTTAAATGCCAAAGCCCATCAGTCATGGTATTATTGGATGTGGCCAAAGAGTTGGTAGAGCGATTTGATCATGCTGAGTTGGGACACGTTCCAAGGGCGAAGAACGAATTGGCCAATAACTTAGCCCAAGCAGCTTTTGGGTATAAGCAGACAAATATAGGTGGGATATATAGGAGCGAAGAGGTCAAGCCAGCCCTAATGAGACGAAGTAGGCAGACAGATGTCATGGTCATTGAAGCTGAAGAGGAGGATGAATGGAGAAGCGAAATCAAGATGTTTCTAAAACAGCCCGAAGGAGGGAAGGATCGAAGGCTAAAACTTAAAGCCCTGAACTACGTAGTCTCAGGAGATGTGCTATATAAAAAATGACAAGATGGATTGTTGTTGAAATGTGTAGGGCCATCTGAATCCAAAACTATCATGGCCGAAGTGCATGAAGGTGTTTGTGGGGCTCACCAAGCAGAAATAAAGATGAGATGGTTGATTATACGAAGCGGCTATTATTGGCCGAAGATGGGAGAATCGTGCATCTCGTATGCCAAAGGATGCATTGCTTGTCAGAAGCACGGGCCTATTCAAAGAGCACCAGCGACCGAGATGATCCCAGTCATTAAACCGTGGCCATTTATGGGATGGGCGATAGACTTGATAGGGAAGATTTACCCAGCATCAAGCAAGAGGCATACTTTCATCATCGTTGCTACCGATTTCTTTACCAAATGGGTGGAAGCTATCCCAGTTGTGGAAATCTCCCAAGAGCAGATCATCAAGTTCATAAAAGAGCATATAATTCACCGATTTGGTATACCACAAACAATAATGGTAGACCGTGACACCTCATTAAATGGTGAAAATGTGAAAGATTTCCTGGCCGAATACGGAATCCGGTTGGTGAACACTACCCCCTATTACCCTCAGTCAAACGGTCAAGCAGAATCGTCCAATAAGACCCTTAAAGGGTTGATTCGGAAGATGGTGACAGACAACGCTAGACGATGAGACGAATATTTGAGTCAGGCTCTATGGGCCTATAGGACGTCACCAATAACAAGTACTTCAGTGACGCTGTTTCAGTTAGTGTATGGTCACGAGGCTGTGCTTCCAGTAGAAATGAATATCGAGTCCACCAGGGTGATGTTACAAGAAGAGCTGGCAAAGGAAGACTACGACGAGGCAATGATCCAGAATTTGTTGGAATTGGATGATATCAGATGTGATATGCTAAATCGTCTAGAAGCACAAAAAAGAAAAATAGCCAAGGAATATAATCTCAGAGTAATGGCTAAATCGTTCAGGGAGGGCGAATTAGTGTGGAAAACTATATTGCCACTTGGTTCTAAGGACCCGGCGTATGGCAAATGGTCGCCCAACTGGGAAGGCCCATTCATGGTGGAAAATGTGTTACCAAACGGAGCTTATCATTTGTAGGACTTGAACAGAAGAGTGCATGCAAGAGCGATAAATGGTAAGTACTTAAAGAGATATGTGCCCTCTTTGTGGGAGAATGAAAATGTACAAAATGCACTGGAATAATAATGTATTTTCATTAATTACGGATGAAAACGTCCTAAAAATACAAGGAATAGACGATATAACGTCTTACAAAAATCATTAATTTTGGCCCGAAGACCTTCGAAAACCCCCGGGCAGCTCCTTAATGGCCGAAAGCGTCTCTCTCCTCAGGCGTCATTCTTCATGTATCTCCAAACCCACCGCATCCAAATCGGCCAAGCTTTTCTCAAAATTTATATGTGCCAAACCTTCATACTCTACCATAGACTTGTCCATCTCCGTTACTTGAGTAGCAATGGTCCTTCTCTTAGCCTCTTTTCTCATACGACTTTCCTCGACAAGACGCTGAATCTCTTGTAATTGTAGCTCCAGGTCCAGGAAGACCGACTCATCGGTCATCATCTCTTCTGTAGTCTCCCTCAGGGCCTGATGAAGGGCGTCAAGAGAGCCACGAAGCGTTTCTTTCCTCACTACAGAGGAGCGAAGCCCAACCCTCTGGCTGTGCATATTGCGATACCGAGAGAGAATGACTGCTATGACGTCCTGCATTTCTTGGAGGAAAAGACGATCATCAACCGATATGGGCAAGGCAGGGAGGGCCAATATCCGGCTTAATTCAGAGGAGCTTTTATCCAATTGAAGGACGTTCTAATTCACCGATTTTGTATACCACAAACAATAATGGTAGACCGTGACACCTCATTAAATGGTGAAAATGTGAAAGATTTCCTGGCCGAATACGGAATCTTGTTGGTGAACACTACCCTCTATTACCCCCAGTCAAACGGTCAAGCAGAATCGTCCAATAAGACCCTTAAAGGGTTGATTCGGAAGATGGTGACGGACAACGCTAGACGATGGGACGAATATTTGAGTCAGGCTCTATGGGCCTATAGGACGTCACCAATAACAAGTACTTCGGTGACACCGTTTCAGTTAGTGTATGGTCACGAGGCTGTGCTTCCAGTAGAAATGAATATCGAGTCCACCAGGTTGATGTTACAAGAAGAGCTGGCAAAGGAAGACTACGACGAGGAAATGATCCAGAATTTGTTGGAATTGGATGATATCAGATGTGATATGCTAAATCGTCTAGAAGCACAAAAAAGAAAAATAGCCAAGGAATATAATCTCCGAGTAATGGCTAAATCGTTCAGGGAGGGCGAATTAGTGTGGAAAACTATATTGCCACTTGGTTCTAAGGACCCGGCGTATGGAAAATGGTCGCCCAACTGGGAAGGCCCATTCATGGTGGAAAATGTGTTACCAAACGGAGCCTATCATTTGCAGGACTTGAATAGAAGAGTGTATGCAATAGCGATAAATGGTAAGTACTTAAAGAGATATGTGCCCTCTTTGTGGGAGAATGAAAATGTACAAAATGCACTGGAATAATAATGTATTTTCATTAATTACGGATGAAAACGTCCTAAAAATACAAGGAATAGACGATATAACGTCTTACAAAAATCATTAATTTTGGCCCGAAGACCTTCGAAAACCCCCGGGCAGCTCCTTAATGGCCGAAAGCGTCTCTCTCCTCAGGCGCCATTCTTCATGTATCTCCAAACCCACCGCATCCAAATCGGCCAAGCTTTTCTCAAAATTTATACGTGCCAAACCTTCATACTCTGCCATAGACTTGTCCATCTCCGTTACTTGAGTAGCAATGGTCCTTCTCTTAGCCTCTTTTCTCATACGACTTTCCTCGACAAGACGCTGAATCTCTTGTAACTGTCGCTCCAGGTCCAGGAAGACCGACTCCTCGGTCATCATCTCTTATGTAGTCTCCCTCAGGGCCTGATGAAGGGCGTCAAGAGAGCCACGAAGCGTTTCTTTCCTCACTACAGAGGAGCGAAGCCCAACCCTCTGGCTGTGCATATTACGATACCGAGAGAGAATGACTGCTATGCCGTCCTGCATTTCTTGGAGGAAAAGCCGATCATCAACCGATATGGGCAAGGCATGGAGGGCCAATATCCGGCTTAATTCAGAGGAGCTTTTATCCAATTGAAGGACGTTCTCTGGCCGAGTGGCCTGACTAACCTCCAGTGCAGCAAAGGAAGCATATTGACCAAGAATCTCCCGAAGGCCCTCCAGGTCTGTACTGGTGTTGACCGAAGGCGAATGAAGCCGAAAAGAAGCAGAGGACAATCGCCCAAAGCGGTCCAAAATGTTCTGGACCGATTGCAGCAATGGGTCGGATCCCTGCATATGAAGAATGAATTAGAAAAATGAACTAAGACCATGAGCTAAAGGAAAGGGGAGAAAGACTTACCACCCCAGAACCAGAACTAGGAGGCCGATCCATCAATGCCTCAAATGCCTCAACTTGTGGCTGTGCTAGTTCTTGCTGAGATGAAGGTTCTGAGGATGATGGATGCTAGGGGACAAGAGCCAGCGGCTATGCGGCCAGAAGAGGAGACGACCGAGCAGGAGAACTTTGTGGCAAGACGAGAGACTCAGCTCGAGGGGCAATGATTGTTCAGAAGCAGCTGGCACTTGGACTGTCGGAACAGGAGCTGCGGAAGAAGCAATCATGAGATCCGGATGGGACGGCTGTTCAGGTACAAGAGACTCCACTCGAGAATAAGAGGGTGGATGAGCCGAAGTCTGGTGCGCAGAAGTACTTGGAGATACTTCTTCTGGCGTTGAGCGTTGCGGCGCAGTAGTAGGCCGAGCATCTGCATGAGAATCAGAATCGGACGAATCAGAAATGTAAATGACCCTCTCCTCCTCATAAATGTGGTGAAGTACGTCATTTTTGTACATGGACCGAGCCTCCTCTAACGACTCCAATTCGGCCAAACTATAAAGGTCGTCCACGTCCCTATAACTCCCTCTAAGCCCTGAGGCAGACATCCTACGTACTGAGGGATAAAATTGCTGGAGGTGGTGCCAAAGAGACCCAGTTGGCCAAGTAGGCTCTGGCACTTCAGCCTCATCATCTGGATCCTGCACAATTGGTACATAACCATCTGAAGAGAAGCGCTCAAATAGAGGATGGTCTCTTGGAACTTCCTCGACTCTTGGACGCGAATGGTCAGATTCAATATATGGCTCTGTACCTTGGGGATCGGCTCCGACTGCACCGCCCTCTCCTGGTAATTGCTCCATGATGGGACGCTCGGCTGCTTCATCCTCGTCAGAGGGAAGCTGAACGACCGGCATTTCTGCAGGTCCCACCTCCTCGCCTCCGCCTATAGGAGCTTCGGCCCTCGGAGTTCGTGCCATTTCGGGCATTGCAGAAGGCGGCTCAATCCTAAGCGCCTGTACAAGATACACAATTATGATTTCAGAGTACATCAAATTCATGTGCAAAAGAAGACAGATCTCAAACTCATACCTTAGAGCGACGGGCGAGCGGCACGTCCGAATCAGAGCTACGACTGGGGGAAGGCTGCTTCCTTTTAGCGAGCTTTATTTTCTTGGGCTTGGACGCCTCAGCTGCTTTCTTCGACCCCGTCGGCTCAGAAGACTTGGGGGACAAAGGAATGGAAGAAAAGACTCTCGCGGAAGGCAAAGAGAAAAATCGTTCGCGGGCAGGTGGCCAAAAACGATCAAAAGAAGAATGAACAGACGTGCAAAGAGCAAAAGGAGTGATAAAAAAAAGAGGAGATCAAAGAGCGAGTTTCCGCCAAGGAATCCTCAACTTCAGAGACTGAAAAGACCTTAAAACGGTTTGACGAAGCAGAGCGCGTGTGAAAGAAAGAAAGATGCCACCCTTGAACGAGACCAAATTGACGGGCAACGAAGTTGGGTGAATACACCTCCACTCCGGCCTTGCCATTGGCCCTAGTCAAGATGTCATGAATCAGGTCGCGGCTGCATAAAAACCTACGCCATATGCGAAGACCTCATTCGTCATCTTTCGAAAGAGGAAGGTTATGAACGAAGGATGGACTATCCGACACAGAAAAAAGGAAAAAAGATGGAGCCCGAGGAATAGTATAGAAATACTCAAAAACAGTGCGATGAAGGAAAGAAGTTGGCCGAAATTGAGCAAAAAGAATACCAACAAAAGGATAAGAGTGAGTTGAATCAATTATGCCGAAGACAGAGAAATAGACTCTCAACCAGAGTTGAACGAGCCACAGGGGACCAGAGGCAATGGGTGATGCCCCCGACCGAAGTTGTTTTTGGAGGACGGCCAATCCCCGATATATGGCGGCCAGTAAAAATGAGGTCAAGTCTAAGTGACGGTCGTGGGCAAGGTCGGAAGAGATAGAGAGATAGCCCGCCACAGACTTTTGGCTAGGTGCACAAATGATGAATTTGCACAGCCAGTAATGAAGGAAGGCCGTTCGCTCTAACATCGAGACCGTATCGGCCGTTTTTGAAAATGTGCAAAGGAAAGAAGAATAGGACGAAGAAGAAGAAGAGTTCATTGAAGGAGGAGGGAAACGAAAAGTTATGGAGGCCGAGATGGTCGCTCCAAGAGGGGCCAATCCAGTAAGAACACCAATATCACGAAGGGTGATAGTGAAGGGCCCGACCAGAAGAATGAATATATTATATTCAGAAGACCAAAAGAGCAAAGAAATAGGAAACAAGTTACGGTCAAAAGGGGGCAAAGCTAATGAAAGCTCGATGAAAGAAAGAAGGTGATGTTTGTCTAAAAAGGCTCGAGTATCCGCATGCAACAGCATACGTTGAAACCAGGCTTCGAATGCGGTATCGGGTTTGGGCCATGTGCGAATCGGATTGGATTGAGCAAGAGGAGAGATGTTGAGTGGCTCAGAAAATAGGAGGCCAGAAGAATAGGGGAACTGTTGAGCCAACAGAGCCGTTGCAATAGTGTCATCTTCAACGAAGATAGGACCAAGAGCGCACTGGCCGAAATTCTCATCAAGAGTGTGAACGCCGAATGTGCCCACAGAAGAAGATTCCAGCGCCATCTTATAATCGGTGAAGGTTGAGGCGCTAGTTTTGGGAGCAAAGGATGAAGAAGCCATTGATAACAGAAGGTCGAGAATACGATAAAAGTGAGTTTGTAGAGGAAGTCGAAGGTAAAGTGAAAACCAGAGTGGGATGAATCCTTATGTAATAGATGAAGGGTTTAACCTGGGACAGGTGTCGCAATACGAGTCGTCGAGAAGTGAAAGCGTCGGGAAAACGGAAAAGGATAAGAGGTTGCCCTAGACAGGTGTTCGAATGCAACTCGCTGCGAAAGTGACGTGCGACGGAAGGTAACACGGAAGTGACGTAAAAAAACGGCTCTTAAATGGGCCTCATGATGAAACATATAGGAAAGGGCCGCACATTTATTGCAGAAGTGATGGGTTCGCGTAGGACTCTAAAAGGCAGCCCGACATATTACAGAGCGAAGAGTCCCGCCCCGGGTTTTACCTAGCTCGACCTTATGGCATCAGCCTCCGGCAGATCGACCGAACATCAACATCTTAGCATCGACCTCCAAGATCGGAGGACATATGTCAATACTACACCCTCTAGAGGCATCGCCCAGGCTGTTTCCATTACTGGCACAAGCAGTAAAGACAAAATTGATGTGACAAGACCATCAGGCCGCAGGCTTACTTTCGGAAAAAAAAACAGACCTAGGGCAGGGAGCCCCCAATGGTCAGGTAACACATGGAAAAGCCCATCACGTGAGAACAGTATCATGGCTTGGGAGTATATAAAAAGAGGAAGGTTGAAGAAGTAACTTGCAAGGTCTCCCAACCGCCCATTTAAGGGCCGACCTTGCTCAAAACATCGAGGCTTGGCCCTCCGTAACCAAGCGGACTCCCTAAGATGAAAAAGAAAATATCGGGAGAAGCAGAACAGAGTCGGGAAAAATGAAGGATTTGCATGCAACATAGGCCATCAGAAGTGAAAGCTTCTTTTTAGTAAGGTGTAAAATGGAATGTAAAATGATTCATTAACGGCCATCCACACGGCGTAAGGTGTAAAAAGAAATGTAATGTTGTGGATGGGCTGCGTCTGTTAGCGATAATTGTCCAGAGTCCTATTTGTGGAAGGTACTGCACCTCTCGGTTGCGGATGGGTTACACTCATTGACAGCGGATGACCTGAGCTTCTCTACGCGGAGAGTGTTGTGAACCCGATTCCACAGGTTCTCTGGACTGAGGGATTGGCCGAGTGATGAGCTGGTCGAGGGCGAAGAGGAATGACCATAGAAGTTTCTATCATTCCAATCTATACGCCTTTTCGTCGATGGAAGACCGAAAAATTCACCTCGATCTTCACTTCCGGTTCAATCAAGGTAAATTTGGGGGACAATTGTTGACAGAGGAAATGATGTCACCCTGAAACAAAATCGCCCTAGGACGATGGAAAGAACGAATAGAGAAAGGACGATGGAGCGAAGAGCGACGAAGAGCTTGGGACGATCGAATTAGCGGTTAGGACGGAAATGCGTGATGCAGTTGCTTCCACGATCGCAGCAGTTGGACGGTTTTCCCTCCACAACCGAGCAGTTGAGACACGCAGCTCAACGATTACAGAAACGATCCAGCAACTGCAGGGAGATACTGGAACTACCCAAAACGGTTGACAAGCTTCACTATAAAAGCTCATCTACACCAAGAGAGAAAACCCCCCGATCAAATGAAGACTCAAATGAGCATATCTTTATTATTTTTTATTTCTTAGATTGTAATCCTTAGGACTGTAATTTGTGCGCTTGTACCCCTTGGAGGCTTATTCACTTAATCAAACACCCATTGCTGAGACTTTGTCTCAAGAGGTTTGAACCTTACATGATATTCTTTCTTCACGCATAAAAATTGCGCAAACAGTTATAAAAAGCAAAAATCTATAGCGATGAAGATCGCGAAGGAAGTTGCGCATGATCCGTCTAGTGATGATGATAATAGCCTCATGGATCGTGATTTGGCCTTGTTTGCAAAGAAGTTTAAGAAATTTTCAGCTCATATTTAGTCAAGTTCAAGACCCGGACCATCATCTGGTCCAGACGAAGTTGAAGACTCCCCCAACCCTTAGCTGGTTTGGTCGACTGGAGATTGTCCTAACATTCGTCCGGTCAACTGAGGATCATCCATAATAATTATTTGTTTTCTTTAAATTATGATATTTGACAAGTCCAAGCTACATCAACACCCAGGTCGGGTCGACCAAGAATCATCCTAAGTCTGCAAAATCTAGCGTCCACGAGACCAAAATTGAAACACAGCCCCGTACTATATTTAAATTTATCCCTCCTTTTATCTTTCAAAGTAAAAAAAAATTAATAATAATAATAATAATAATTATTATTATTATTATTATTATTATTATTATTATTTAAAAAAACAACAATTAAAAAATCAAAAATATAGTTGACCAAAATTGAAACACGGCCCCGTACTCTAAATAAATAAAATAAGAAAACTACTACTCCCACCTCTCCTGACATGCGCCCCCCTCTTGTCTCCCCGGAAATTTCAAAATTGCCCCTATGTGAGTGAAAAATTTCCTTCCCACTGACATAGTTTTGCGCCCTAGCAAAACTATGTCATAGTTTTCTTTGGGATTTAAATTTCAAATTTGTATTTTTTCTATTTTTTATTTGTTTAATAAATATTATAAATTTACTATTTATTAATTTAATTTTTTGATTATTTAAAAATTTACAAAATCAGTTTATAAAATAAATTTTGACTTAGTCTATTTGATTCTGATTCTGATTTTATTTTTACTTTATTAAAAGTTGTTTGTCTTATTTAATTTCGTGAGTCAGTATCCATTCTTTAGCATAACTCAAAGTAAATGTACTTTGCTTGTTATTTAAGAAAATTTAGACAGACAGAGTAAGCTAAAGCAAAGTAAACGTACTCTGCTTGCATCTTTGAGATACTTTTTTGTCAAAAACACATATCATCTTTACTAGCACTAGTAATTTGTTTAATGGTGGTGGGAACATTCATCATACGAAACTAAAGAATGAGCAACTCGTTATAGGATTCATAATCACTTATTCATACATGAGAATATTTTTATAATACATAAGTAGTGTTGAATAAATTAAAAAAGAATCACAAAATTAAATGAATAAATGAACAAAAAATAATTAATAATAAATATGAAATTGTAATATATTAAACAAATAAAAAAGATTAGATATATAACAGAACAAAAATTATAAATTTTAAAAATAATAAAAAAAAATGTAAGTTGTGTTAATTAATAATATATATATATAAGTAGTGTTAAATAAGTGTATATATATATGGGGGAGTAAATTTTTATTAAAAAAAGATGGTATTTCGACATTTAAATATGAGAGAGAGAATATTTGAATTTTAGGGAGGACGGGGTAGTAGCCCTCGTAAAATAAACATGTGATAAGATGTCTTTTTCTTTGGGCTTTCAATCAATTATGGAAGGAAACTTACGTGAGTACGCCCCTGCTTTCTTATATAAATAGATGAGCAAGCATTAGATAGCACCATGAAAAAGAGTAATGGAATCATACGACAGAGCCAAAGAAATTAGAGAGTTCGAGGAATCAAGAATCGGAGTCAAAGGTTTAGTCGACTCAGGCACCACCACAATTCCCCGCTTCTTTATCCACCCAGCCGAAACACTAAACGACATCAGACAATTCAAATTAAACCCGACCCTCATGATGATATCATACCCGTTATCGATTTGTCCGGCGCAGACACTGAGCAGCTGCGACCGGCGATTGTTGAAAAGATTGCACGTGCGTCACGTGAAGTTGGGTTTTTTCAGATTGTTAATCACGGAATCGGAGTGGATGTTTTGGACCGTCTGATTGGAGCCATCAGAGGTGTTCATGAACTACCGGCGGAAGCCAAGGCGCAGTTCTATGACCCTGAGAGAGATTGGAGCCGTGGGGTGTCACTCTTTTCTAACTTGGATATTTATCACTCTAAAGCTGCTAGCTGGAGGTAAAAATATGAGAATTTTCTGCATTTACTTGTAAACACATACTATATTGTTATATTTAACCCATGTTAGATTTAGGAATTAAATCTGCAACCAACTTCTACGTGGGTCCATCCTACCTAGCTTCGCAAATCCCATCTTTAGCCCAAGCCTAATCCGTAACTATAGTCAAGAAATCCCACCTATGCCGATCACGAAATTATATTATTATATTTAGTGTCATCATGTGGGATCTAGTATCTTAACATATTTTTTATCTTGTTTTGAGTTGCTTAAATTCTCCAATTTTTATAGGGACACACTGTATATGAGAATGAGTCCAAACACCGCAAAGGAACATGAATTTCCTGAAATATGTAGAAAGGAGATGCTAGAATGGGACGAGCACATGAAGCAGCTCGGGGAGCTTTTAATTGGACTGTTGTGTGAAGGGTTAGGATTGGCGACGGATAAGATGAAAGAGATGACGTTCCTAAAAGGAAGGAGGCTGATTGGAAACTATTACCCATATTGTCCACAACCTGATCTAACTGTGGGGATTCCGTGCCATACTGATCCAGGAGCATTGGCGATTCTGCTTCAGGATCATCATGGTGCCCTGCAATGTAAGTATGGCGACAATTGGGTTGATGTTAAATCTATTCCTGGAGCTCTTGTTGTTAATATTGGGGATCTTTTTCAGGTAAATTAGTTTCAACTTTTCAAATTCAAAATTATATATATAATTTTAGTTTTTTTGACTAATCTTTTGAGTGTGGATGCCAACTAGTTCAGTTGGTAAGATTTCTCGAGTGAAAATAAGAGATTTAGGGTTTGATCCTGCCCACATGGGTTCGATGGTAATTTAGTTGCCATCAAGCTGTAACTAGAGAAAAAAAAATTTTATTTTGTGTGTAAGTGTCAGTTAATTTAATTGGTAAGATCTATTGAGTGGAAATAAGAGATTTAGAGGTTCAAGTCATGTCCTGCATAGGTAAGGTAGAAATTTGGTTTCCATCACGTTGTAACTAAAAAAAAAACTATCCTCTTTTATTTTTATTTCTATTTCTATTTTTATTTTTATTTTTTTATGGGTGTTAGCTATCTTAGTTGGTAAGATTTCGAGTAGAAATAATTAAGAAATTTAAGATTCGAGTTTTGCCTCATATGGATAGGGTGATAATTTGGTTGCCATCAGATAGTAACTAAAAAGAAACTGAAATTTTGTGTGTTACAAATAGATAATGTCGAATGATGAGTATATAAGTGTGGATCATAGAGCGTTGGCAAATACGTCCGAAGAAGCACGAGTGTCAGCTGTGATATTTTTCGGGTCAGGGGAGATGGATCGTTGGCTTGGACCATTTCCTGAGCTAATATCACCGGAGAAGCCAGCTCGTTTTCGGCAGTTCTCAACCGCAGATTATATAACTCGGTTCCAAACCAAAGAGTTGGATCAAAAGAGCTTGATTAATTACTACAGGCTTTAAGACCACACATTGGCTATTAGTATGTCTCATTTTTATTTTTTTTTAACTTTGTTTTTTTTATCCAAAAAATAAATAAAATATCGGTGGTTGTTTGTAATAAATGTATCATGACTTGAGCTTGTAGCAAAAATACACAATCATCTTCAAATAAGCTTCAAAAATTCACATAAACTACTATTTGCACCAAAAATTTGAATTTAATGATTGTTTGTGTCAAGATCATGAGGACTAATTGAAGAGCCTTATGAGTCCTATCTCACGATAGTATTATGTTTACCTTCATACACATATATAGACACACAACACACATGTTCTAATAAATATGTCATCATTTTTATAAAATGAAAATCAAGTTAAAAAGATTAAAAAAAAAACAGACACTCTAATATAGTATATTTTTCTAAACAAACTTATTAAAACTTCACGATACTATGAGATCAGCAAGAATTTTGCTTTCAAAATTATTCAAAGTGGAACCAATAATGTGAAATTACCAATAAAAACACTTCAATAATAATTATATTCAACAGGGGAGTGAATTGATATGTGATAAAATAATACGGAATTAAAAATCTTGTCAATTTTAAGCCACTTAATTAGTAGGTAAACCAATTAAGCTTAGTGTGCAATTTTCTCAATCCATATGTTTTACCAAATGCAAGTTTCTAAGTGATATGGAAATGTAAAATAAAACTTGCGATAAATAAAGGGAATAAGGGATGGAGAAATTTGACACTGTGATTTATAGTGGTTCGGCCAATAATGCCTACGTCTATTCCATCAAACCGTCTAAGTGAATCAACACTTTACATCGAGATTTTTCCGTGCCTCACTCACAAACCAAGAGTTTTGTCCCTAGGTTCACCCCAAACCTTTACACAAATAATTTTGTCCCTAGGTTCACTCTTAAACCTTTACCATGAGAGTTTTGTTCCTAGGCTCACTCCAAACTTTTTACAACAAAATCACCATTTTGAGTATTCTCACTCAATAAAGGATTTCCACAACCACAAGTGTTTGATGATGAAATTTTTACAAGCACAATTTGGGTACTCATAAAATATTATAAAGAAGATTAAAATGTGAGTTTATCAACCCAAATGTATCAATGCTCACTAATATAAATTATGAAGATGAAATATGAGTTTTTTCAAATGTAGAGAGTGTAAGATATAAAAGATTTTAAAAACTCTATTTACTATTTAGGAACTCACAGAAGATTACAAAAAACTTGAATGTGAATGTATTTCCCAAAAAAAAAAAAATAAGCTCACTAATTAAATATGAAGATGTGAAATAATGAGCTTTCTAAATTTGATTTAGGAGAGAATGATTTGAAGATATTCATAAATTCTTAAGAATATTTTGACATTATTAGAGGATGAATATATGTGCAAGAAATTCATTATAAGTGAGAAAAATGACCAATTTATAGTTTTGCAAAAACTATGCGTTTATAGCCCTTTTTCAGTTCTGAGATCGGTATACCGGTCCTGTAGATCGGTTGACAGCTCAAACGGCTCCAAAAAATGACTGTTGGGACTGGTATGCCTATCTCAGCAGCTTTCTGATGACCAGTCTAGCCTGACAGCATTCAGTATTTCGATCATACCTTACTCTAGAAAATTCCAAATCACGCTCCGTAACTTTCTACGTAAACTAGACACATACGGATATCATATGTAAAAAATTCACCCTAAAAAACGTTAAGATGAATTTAATGGAATTTTTCTAATGTGATAGGTCTGCAGAAAACGCACATATGAACATGTTGTAGTAATATGGCTCTAGCAAAAGTTCTATAAATCAGAATTGTGTTCCGTCTGAACTGTAACAAACTAGAGACACATATATATATCTAACGGTACATCATTTGAAATTTATTGTTAATTTTTTAAACCATTTTCCGATGTACTTATGCATTAAAATTCATTTTGGTGCAAATAAAGTGTAAATGATTTCTTAAGCATTCTAAGATATTTTAAATACAAGTGATGCAAAGTGTATGATTCTCAATAGCTTTAAAATATTTGAATAAACTCACTTACAATTAATATTAGCTTAATTATCATCTTTGATTTGGCTATTACTTTGGCTTTTTCATACTTTTTTTTGACTCTTTATCATATTTATTTTCTTGATCATCTTCTACCTTATTTTGGCTCTTCATCAATATTTATTTCTTTGGTCATCTTTTAGCTCATTTTGGGCTCTTTATCAACATGTTGGCTCTTGAACTCATCAAACTTAATTGCTAATAATGAGACGTTTGGACATCGTCGAAATCAAGTCGCTAACGTTGAAATTCTTTGCCAAAGTCTCCATGTCTTTGAGCTTCTTATCTTTGAGTATTTTTACTTCATTGGCATCATCAAAATCATGGTACTAATAATCTCCCCCTTTTTGATGCTGGTAACTCCATGAACCTCAACATGTGCATATTTCTTTAATCCTAAGATTTAGATAAAATACACTAAAAAAGAAAATTAGTTTGAAGTGCATTCCTTTACTTTCTCCCACACTTCGACATTAGTAAAAAGGTGAGAAGGCAAGTGAAAGCTCCCCCTTCTTAAAATAAAAGGGTATCATATAAATATGATCCAAAAAAATGTTAACCAAGAAAAGAACATACATTCATGATATACTCAATTTGCCTATTATCTGATATAAGTGGCATATTCATTTAAGCATGACAATTGCAAAGAAAAATTTTCTCATTTAAGCATAGCAATTGCATGAGATTAAGAAAATTTTTAAAACTTAAATAGTCCAAAGAAAATAATATAACATTTCAATCATTTAGACTAGAAGCAATAAGAACATCATAAAGGCTAAAATTTCAAATCAATGTATCTTGATGATTGAGCGTATGTCCTAAAACCAGTTATGGATGTTATGGTTTAAGGCATAATATTTGTAATACAGTTTATTATTTATTAATAAAATACATTTGTTATCTACATATTATTATTAGTGTCCTAGACATGCCCAAGGTCTCTACAACATGATTTCGGTGTGTGAATAATCATAATAAGTTGGCGGAATAAACTTACAATGAACAGATTTGAGATTTCAAAAATCTTTGATGTTTGTGAAGAACTCCAAGCTTTTCTCGTGCGAAATCCAACGTACATAAGACTAAAATTGAAACACAGCCCGTACTATAAATAAATAAAATAAACATGTGATAATATGTCTTTTTCTTTGGGCTTTCAATCAAATATGGAAGGAAACTTACGTGAGTACACCCCTGCTTTCTTATATAAATAGATGAGCAAGCGTTACTTGGCACCATGAAAAAGAGTAATGGAATCCCTCCTTTTATCTTTCAAAGCAAAAAAAAAAAAAAATATATATATATATATATATATATATTTTAAAAAAAAACAACAATTAAAAAATCAAAAGTATAGTAGACCAAAATTGAAACACAGCCACGTACTATAAATAAATAAAATAAAATAAACATGTGATAGTGATATGATGTCTTTTTCTTTGGGCTTTCAATCAAATATGGAAGGAAACTTACGTGGGTACGCCCCTGCTTGCTTATATAAATAGATGAGGAAGCATTAGTTAGCACCATGAAAAAGAGTAATGGAATCATACGACAGAGCCAAAGAAGTTAGAGAGTTCGAGGAATCAAGAATCGGAGTCAAAGGTTTAGTCGACTCAGGCAACACCACAATTCCCCGCTTCTTTATCCACCCAGCCGAAACACTAAACGACATCAGACAATTCAAATTAAACCCGAAACCCGACCCTCATGATGATATCATACCCGTTATCGATTTGTCCGGCGCAGACACTGAGCAGCTGCGACCGGCGATTGTTGAAAAGATTGCACGTGCGTCACGTGAAGTTGGGTTTTTTCAGATTGTTAATCACGGCATCGGAGTGGATGTTTTGGACCGTCTGATTGGAGCCATCAGAGGTGTTCATGAACTACCGGCGGAAGCCAAGGCGCAGTTCTATGACCCTGAGAGAGATTGGAGCCGTGGGGTGTCACTCTTTTCTAACTTGGATATTTATCACTCTAAAGCTGCTAGCTGGAGGTAAAAATATGAGAATTTTCTGCATTTACTTATAAACACATTTTATATTGTTATATTTAATCCGGTGAGATATAAGATTCAAACATTATATCATGCCATACAATCGACGTCGACGGCGGCCCATCCTACCTAAGGATGATTTCGTGGATCGCATTTTTAGGTAGCCGTCCTCCCCAAGCCCAATCCATAACAATAGTCGCGAAATCGAATTTATACTGATTCCATACTCAGGCATATTATATGTTATGAGACCAATTGTTATGGACTCATGTATATGACCAGCTTATAAATAAAGGCTAGTGTGGGATTTCGGATTCTAATATATTTTTTATCTTGATTTTGAGTTGTGTAAACTCTCCAATTTTTATAGGGACACACTGTATGTGAGATTGGGTTCGAACCCTGCAAAGGACCATGAATTTCCTGAAATATGTAGAAAGGAGATCCTGGAATGGAACGAGCACATGAAGCTTCTCGGAGAGCTTTTAATGGGGCTGTTGTGTGAAGGATTAGGATTGGCGACAGATAGGATGAAGGAGATGACCTTCCTAGATGGAAGGAGGCTTATTGGAAACTATTACCCGTATTGTCCACAACCTGATCTAACAGTGGGGATTCCGTGCCATACTGATCCAGGATCATTGGCAATTCTACTTCAGGATCATCATGGTGCCCTGCAATGTAAGCATGGCGACAATTGGGTTGATGTTAAACCTATTCCTGGAGCTCTTGTTGTTAATATTGGGGATCTTTTTCAGGTAAATTAATTTCAACTTTTCAAATTCAAAAGTACATATATAATTTTAGCTTTTTTTTAACTAATCTTTTGTGTCTGGGTGCTAGTTGAGTTGGTTAGGTCTCTTGGATGGAAATAACAGATTTAAGGATTCGAGTCCCGCCCTACCCACATAAGAATTTGGTTGCCGTTAGATTGTAACTTAAAAAACTAATCTTTTGTGTATGTGGATATCAGTTAGTTCAGTTAGTAAAATTTCTTTAGTGGAAATAAGAGAATCTAGTGGATGTAAGATTTGAGTCCCTCCTCACATACGTAGGGTGAGAATCTAGTTGTCATCAAGCCATAACTAAAAATAATAATCTTTTGTGTGTGAGTGACAGTTAATTTAGTTGGTAAAATCTCTTAAATGGAAATAAGATATCTGAGGGTTCTGGTTCTGCCCCACATGAGTAGAGTGGAAATTTAGTTGCCAGAAACTTGAAAAACCTAATATTTTATGTGTGTTACAATCAGATATTGTCAAATGATGAGTATATAAGCGTGGATCATAGAGCGTTGGCAAATACCTCTGAAGAAGCACGAGTGTCGGCTGTGGTGTTCTTCGGGTCCGAGGAGATAGATCGTTTGCTTGAACCATTTCCTGAGTTAATATCCCCGAAGAAACCGGCTCGTTTTCGGCAGTTCTCACACGCAGATTATATGACTCGATTCCAAACCAAACAGTTGGATCAAAAGAGCCTGATTAATTACTACAGGCTTTAAGACTCAAATAATTATAGATCCACGCATTGGCTATTGGAAAATTTCTCTCTCTGGATTCTAATGGTTTCTTTCCCCCTAATATCTCTGTCGGTTTATTTTTTCGTTTGTATTTTGCTTTCTTGTGTGTTGTCTTTTTTTTTTTTTTAAAGCATTGTTATTGGTTATTTGTAATAGATTGTTTCTAAGGTAATGTAAAAGTCTTATTTCACTTTATATTGTTTTTTTCCTGGAATTTATATTCATAATACAAGTCGAGTTGATGACTAGACTGATCCCGTATTTCATATGTGAAAATACGTGATAAGCCTAGGTTCTGACCCTATGCGGAATTTATCACAATTAACTAAGACAAGTCCTAATTATGTGTCTATGGAAATACAACAACCAACCACAATATCCAACAATAATAATATCCACAATACAAGTCAAAGCAAAATATAAATTGCGGAAAATTAAATCAATCACACAAAATCAACACAATAATTTTGGTAACGAAGTGGAAAACTCGTGCGAGTAAAAAACACTCCGGGTATGAGTTGCATGTTGAATTGCATAATTTTAAGCTGGTCGTTATTTCTAGAAAATTTTTGAACCGGAATCGTCTGATTTGGTTCCGATTCCCGATTTCATAAGAGTGGAATCGGGAACTGATCGGTCCGGTTCCGATTTGGAACTGAACCGAACCGGTAGCAAGGTCTAGTGTGACATATACCACCATTTGGTGGAACATTGATAAAACGTAACAACATTTTAATACTCCATCAAATGAGTAAGCTAATGCTAACGTCTTACAAAATCATAATCTCACAATATGAGATTATTTTTTGACGCTATAATTTATACTCTAGCGTTTGTTCCATAATTTATAAATTATCTTATACTGTTTGACAATATTCTCTGCCAAATATACTTATAAAAAAATTGTTTATGATCATCATAAGCTTTTTCAATTCTAAAATTATGAAATTCAAAGCATAATTTCTATTAATTATGATAGCCGACAAGTGATTTAACGATGGAGAATGAATATCATAAGATCTATAATGTTGTATTATGTGTAATAATCTTTAAATAAGTCAACATTGTATTTGATAACGATGTAGATTAATGCCAATAAAGCCTACAATTTTGTTGCTCATCGTGAAAAATTAGAAAAACAGCAAAACTTTTTGGCAAATTAAAAAGTAAAAAGAGGATAATTAAGAGAGAGATACAAGAAAATTTCCATGTGATTACCAACCTAATTCAATAATCACAAATTTGAACCCTTTTGATATCTCTTTGGATCTTTGTGGCCTAAGAGATTTTAACAAGATAATATCGTCATTAAGGGATGTGGTTTGGTACTGTAGAGTTTAGGATCTCACCTTGAGGTCCTGAGTTCGAGTTCAGGGAGTGTGTTTTTTGTGAAAGCCTGAGATAGTCGGGGGTTTTACCTGCTCCGCTTAAGCCTGTAAGAGGTGATTTGGCGGTGGAATTTACAACGATTTCAAAAAATATAAAATAAGATAAGATCATCAAGAGGAAACTGACAGAAAGGGTCTCATGTAATCATCACTAGCATGTTTATATTTAGAATCATTGCTGTTTGTTGAAAAAAAAAAGATACTTTAATATGAACATATGAGAAGGTGTTGTCACTTGTTTTATAGAGCAAGTGAGGAAATTTGAATAGACATCCTATAATGATTTAGACCTTCCAAAGTAAAGGCATAAGAAAAATAAAATTTAAAAAAAAAAAGTAGAGAAATAACAAGTTATGGGTTTTTGGGAAATTGCCCTAATATATATTTAAAGTTTTAGGCAAATAGTGTTTTTTTTTATATATAGATAAGGGGTATATAAAGTCGAAAATTTAATTTTTATTCACTTATTTTTTTCCTCAAGATTCAAACTCAAATGACAAATTAAATAGAGTTACTTGAAAACCATTCAACCACACCATTGGACACTTAGACAAATAGTAATTCATTCTAGAGGGATGATAGAAAATCTCGAATCCCGATTCAAGATGAGATTTATGATGATTTTTCATCATAAATCCCGACTTTGTGTTTAAAATTCCATAATCAATTCAAAACTATTCGATCCGAGATTCGAGACAATTTTTCATCATAAATACATAATCAGAAATAGAATCAGAATTAGAAAATCATGACCTGCCCGGACTCATTGCCATATCTAATATCTACATGGCTTTTTATATAGCTCTTTCTTTGCAGTATTGTTGATATATCTAATTGGTTTCTTCTTTTAATGGAGCACCCTTGTGCTGAAACTTATATGATTATAAGAACAATGTTGAGTAAATCCAAACTCAACATGCGAAGTTGCATGTTGAGTTGTTCGATTTTTAAATTTGGAATTTAAAAGTGGTGGGACCCACTTGACTTACATTAACATGTTTGACATGTGATGGAAGTTGTTAATGTTTGTGTAAAGCTTGGATTACTTGTTGAATACACAAACCAAAACCAACACACTTTGTTTTTTATTTTGAAAGACATATACCAACTTTTGAATTTGGATTTGGTAATTGATTTTAGAAATCAAAATATCAAACAAACAAAAAGCTCTCTCCCTCTCCCCTTGTGTCGTGAACTTCATCTTCTCCAAAAGAAGATTTTGTTGCAAAATTTTTCTTGAGCTAGCACTTAAAGAATCAAAGAAGGTGATAGGGAAACTCATCCTTGAGTTTGGAAAACAACTCAAAGCTTGGAGCTCTCAACATACATCAAAGAATTTAAATTCTCATCCATTCATTGTAAGTATATTTCCGCAACTTCTTTGAATATTCACACACTGAAATCATGTTGTAGAGACCTTGGGCATGTTTAGGACACTAACAATTATATCTATTGCATCCAGACTCCATACCATAATATGTAAAAATACACATATAATTGACATCCATACATACAACGTTCATCAATAAATCTCTCTCAAATTTAAACTTACGTAAGGTCAAAATTACTCCCAAAATTATTGCATCATACATCATATTTTTATCTTAGTCACATTGATGTTTGAAAGTTGTGTTATGTATGCCACAGTCATATTGCTTACCTTCATTTATATTATTTACTTAACCACATTATCAACCTTCAGTCATATTAAGCATAGTCACAATAACATTTTACTTAAGTCATAAAGAACTGAGTTATAGTCATATTTTTACATAAAGTCACAATGTGACTATCGGGTGGGTGATTGAAAATTTAGTCATGAGTGTGCATCATTCATATTTGTGACCTCAGTCACATTATCAACCTTCAGTTATATTGAGCACAATCACGGTTGTAACATCAGTTACATTACCAACCTTCAGTCACATTTTGATCTCAATCACATTAGCTACCCCTATCACAATGCAGACCCTTAGTCACATTGAGCACATTTACATTATGACATCAGTCACATTGCCGAATCTCAGTCATATTTGTGATCTCAATAACATTAGTTACCTCAGTCACATCGTTGACCCTTAATCACATTAGTTATATATGAAAATTCGGGGTTATCCAAAGTTCTGACCCTATGCGGAAATAATCACAATTAATTGAGACAAGTCCTAATTAATGTGTCTATGGAAAATCAACTACCAACCACAATATCCAACAACAATAAATTCCACAATATTAATTTAATACGAAATGTAAATTGCGGAAAGGTAAATCAATCACATAAAATCAACACAATAATTTTGGTGACGAAGTGGAAAACTCTTCCGAGTAAAAAACCACTCCGGGTATATCGGCTACCAGCCCAATCCACTATATAGAGATAAACTTACAGCGATGGTCAAGACCCATGGTGACAACTTCACCGACTCAAGTACCTCAATACTGCAAGAACTCAAGGCAACTCCTTAAGTCCGCGACCTACGGTTTTCTTCAGAACCTCTGAAGTCTCTGAGTAGATTGTATCACTTCGAGCGCCGGAACTCCGACTACCAAACTTCCTCCTAAAGAACTCTTAAGGATTAGGGAATTTGGGTTATGTTGTGTTGAAGGTTTATCAAAGAAGGATTCACACCATTAATGGAGAAGACAATAAGATGAAGAAGTCTTCAATGGTGAATCAAAGAGAGCTGAAAGCTTTGAGAGTATTTGGCTCAAGGGAAAAGTGTTTCAGCTCTTTCAACTCATAAGAATGGCGGCTACAGTGTTATATTTATAGGTAGGGTAAAAACCTAGGGTTTTGCAGGCCAAATACGCGTTCAGATCGCAGTCGCGTTCGAACGCTTACTAGAACGCTACACGAACGCGCCCTTTCTGTGAAGACTCGTTCGAACGTCAATCGAACGCACAACGAACGTGAGCTCTCTGGAATGCTCCCGTTCGAACCCCACAAGAACGTGCCTCGAACGTTTGCTCTCTGGAATGCTCCCGTTCGAACCCAATAAAGAACGTGCCACTAACGCCACACGTTCGAACCCACAAACGAACGCAGCACTAACGCCAATCGTTCGAACACTGCAACGAACGCACCACGAACGCATGTCTGATGCACAGCAGCCAGAAACCAGTCCAATTGCACAAAGATCTTCATGAAAGATTACAACTCAATTGAACTTGTTTTGTCACGGATACATGCCAATAAAAAAGGTGCTAACAATCTCCCCCTTTGGCATTCCGTGACAAAACACTACCTAATACAAAGACTACGGTAATAAACCCAAAAATCAAATAGTCAACTGTCAACCATCAAAACAGTGACTTATTACAAATGGACTCGATCTAACACCTAACAAAGTAGTCTTGAAAGTAATGCCACCGCAGCAACATACCTGCTACCTGAAACATCCACAAACAACAATATACCGTGAAAAGCATTGGGATAATCAAGTAAACCATAAAGCAGGTAAAAATCTCATACATGTACAAGTAGAAATCCTTCTCCCCCTTAATCTTAACTCCCCTTAAAACGGAGATATCTAAAGGATATTCTACGGCTCTCTCCTATATATTAAGGCTCTCCCCCTTAATATATTACTTCTTCAATGGTAGAATCAAAGAGAGTTGAAAGCTTTGAGAGTATTTGGCTCAAGGGAAAAGTGTTTCAGCTCTTTCAACTCATGAGAATGGCGGCTACAGTGTTATATTTATATATAGGGTTATATTATATATAGGGTGAAAAGCTAGGGTTTTGCAGGCCAAAAACGCGTTCAGATCGCAGTCGCGTTCGAACGCTTACTAGAACGCTACACGAACGCGCACTTTCTGTGAAGACTCGTTCGAACGTCAATCGAACGCACAACGAACGTGAGCTCTCTGGAATGCTCTCGTTCGAACCCCACAAGAACGTACCTCGAACGTTTGCTCTCTGGAATGCTCCCGTTCGAACCCAATAAAGAACGTGCCACTAACGCCACACGTTTGAACCCACAAACGAACGCAGCACTAACGCCAATAATTCGAACACTGCAACGAACGCACCACGAACGCATGTCTGATGCACAGCATCCAGAAACCAGTCCAATTGCACAAAGATCTTCATGAAAGATTACAACTCAATTGAACTTGTTTTGTCACGGATACATGCCAATAAAAAAGGTGCTAACAAGTCACATTGGCGATCTTCAGTCACATTGAGCACATTTATAATTGTGACACATAGGTGGCTCGAACCCTATCCAACTTAGGCGGTCGCCTAGGGCCTCACCCCAAACACAAGGCACCAAAAAAATTTATACATATATACTTAAATATATTACAAAGTTATTATTAATTTTATGTGAAAAATAATAAAATTTCTCTAATTGATTAGTTAATTGTAGCATGGAATTTTTGAAATTATTACATTTTAGTAAATATTTACCTTGATCTTTCTTATTTTCTAAACAAATAATATGATTATTTTATTTTCTAAAAATATATATAATTTAACAAGGTCTCGCTAAATTTTTTCGCCTAAGGCTCAAAAAAAGCTTGAACCGCCCATGTTGTGACATCAATCACATTGTTGATCCTTAGTCACATCACTTACCTTAGTCATATTATCAACACTCAGTCATATTATCGATTCTTAGTCACACTTTTGACCTCAGTCACATTGCTGACCCTCATTCATATTATTGGCCCTCAAGTACATTGAGAATAATGATAGTTGTGATCTCAATCATATTGTGATTGTATTTTTTTACCGGCAGTCACAAAATGATTGTCAATTAGGTATGTGTCTTACTGTTTATTTGTTTAGACACAGTCACAATATAACTATAAGTAGATTCATTCACAGAAAAAATAAAGAGAAATTAATATTTATGTATATGTAAAAGAAAAATATATTCTTCCAAAACGCAATGTTCAAAAGAGAGATAAGTGGCTAAAATATATTGGGCTCTACACATCAATTTTTTAAATTAAAAAATTACTATTCACGTGAACAATATTTTTTTTTTGGGAAAAAATGAGGTCAAATTCTTAATTGTCAAAAAAATGATTAAAAAAATAATAAAATTTAAAAAAAAATATGATTAAATGTTCCTAAACTTAATACGTAATTTTTTAATAATAAATTATGAGATATAATTTTTTTAATAAATCTCTAATTAAGAAAGTCTCAAAATTCGTAGTCTGAGTTAGTTTTCAAATATTTTAATAAAATTTACCACCTAAATTCAAATTTTCCGAAAGATAAATAATTAAAAATATATTTAAACTTATATATCATTTATCTTTTAAAGAAAAAAAAAAGACTTAAAAACAACAATTAAAAATCAAAATTACGGTACACCAGAATTGAGACACAGCCCTCGTACTAAATAAAATAATATCAAATAAACATGTGATAAGAAGTTTCTAGAAAATTTCCCGAAGACCACTTTGATTTATGCTTCGATTAGCAGTACACCTCATGACTTTGAATATGGAAGATTGGACGAAAAAAATTTCAAATGCCTTCGCAATTCATCTAGAAGTTCTCAAATTCATCTAGAAGCTATTACAAATATTGAATACTGTTCTGCTTGGGCATTAATTAATTAATCTTTAAGAGGAAATTATCTGTTCAAAACAAAAAAGGAAAATTTTTTTTTTTTAGTTATTCAAAAACTTTTCTATTAAATTCGTACACCCAGATATTCTTTCAGAAAATGAGCAAACCCGGCTTTTTAGACAAAACTACTCTTTGGTCATAAATTTTTTTATGATGAGTAGGCCGTCTTAAAAGATATAATAAGAATTGGTCTCGAATTTTGTATTTATTTTTTTAAAAGTCTGAGAGATTAAAAAAAATATGATTAAATGTTCCTAAACTTAATACGTAATTTTTTAATAATAAATTATGAGATATAATTTTTTTAATAAATCTCTAATTAAGAAAGTCTCAAAATTCGTAGTCTGAGTTAGTTTTCAAATATTTTAATAAAATTTACCACCTAAATTCAAATTTTCCGAAAGATAAATAATTAAAAATATATTTAAACTTATATATCATTTATCTTTTAAAGAAAAAAAAAAGACTTAAAAACAACAATTAAAAATCAAAAGTACGGTACACCAGAATTGAGACACAGCCCTCGTACTAAATAAAATAATATCAAATAAACATGTGATAAGAAGTTTCTAGAAAATTTCCCGAAGACCACTTTGATTTATGCTTCGATTAGCAGTACACCTCATGACTTTGAATATGGAAGATTGGACGAAAAAAATTTCAAATGCCTTCGCAATTCATCTAGAAGTTCTCAAATTCATCTAGAAGCTATTAAAATATTGAATACTGTTCTGCTTGAACATTAATTAATTAATTAATCTTTAAGAGGAAATTATCTGTTCAAAACAAAAAAGGAAAATTATTATTTTTTAGTTATTCAAAAACTTTTCTATTAAATTCGTACACCCAGATATTCTTTCAGAAAATGAGCAAACCCGGCTTTTTAGACAAAACTACTCTTTGGTCATAAATTTTTTTATGATGAGTAGGCCGTCTTAAAAGATATAATAAGAATTGGTCTCGAATTTTGTATTTATTTTTTTAAAAGTCTGAGAGATTAAAAAAAAATATGATATTTTTATCCAAAATCATGAATTTATCTATTTATTAAAAGAAAAATTTTGGGGTCCAATTTTAATTAAAATTAATACAAAAATAATAATTTCCAATATTTAAAAATGAGATAATATTATTTTATATTTATTTCCTGTTATACATGTTTCAATTAAGAGTTTGAATTCAATATTTAGCTGAAATATAATAATAATAGTGTATAATTAATATTTAGTTACATTTAAATTATTTTTCTAAAATTATCCATCTTAAAATTCGGATAAGATAAGTGAAGCTTCCAAGGAAATTTCAACTAAAATTATCCTATTCAAATGGTTATCATATACCCATTTCAACTAAAGTTTCAAACCAATAGCCTATTTCCACTTTCTGCAATTTGACCATCCAACTTCACCTAATTCAGTTACAATATTGGAAGAAATTTCATATTCCTATCATTTGAATTGACAATAATTTGGTAAGCATTAACTAATTGATAGTCATGGCTAGTAGGGTGAACAAATTGCTGATCGAATTGGGAAACCTAACCCATAAAATTAAAGAAAATACTTGAGACATGTCGAGTTGGATCAGGTCGTGAGTCAAGTCTGATTTCAAAATTAAAATAAATTTTGTCTATTTAGAATTAAAACTATCGACTCAGGTCGGTCAGATCAAATTGAAATACTTTTTGGATTAGTTGGAAAAATATGTCCTCAATAAATTTGATATAATCAAACTCGTCAATTTGGATCGGGTCATCCGGTTGTGTCTTGAAATTTGTATACACCTAATAGCGAAGTGAGTCAATGTTTTGATACATCATGTATGTAATTAAGGATAGTAACGGGCCGGATATATTACGAGAATGTCAATACCGATACCACTCAACCAATAGGTATGAAAAAAATTATTTATTCCCAACCTCAACATACCGGACCCCTTTTTCACATTCGTATTTGTACTTAAATTAATAATATAAAATATCAATACTCTGCATCAAATCATCCGACCAATGAATATTAAAAATTATATCTGTACCTAACATTAACAAACCGATCCCCGTATAAATTTTTCCTATTATTAAAAGCTATTTGATAAGCAAAGTTGGTATAAAGCGGTCAAACAAAGGGATCCTAAGAACTTAAGAAGCATGGAAGTCGTTGGCCGGCAAACTAATATTATGATTCTTATCGAAGCAGCTGACCATGGTCAAAATACTGATTCTATGAAGGTGAAAAAAAAAAAAAAGGGATATAATTTAATTTTTATACAAGTCAAAAACTGCTGGTATCCAAATCCGAGGTCAGGGTTCTGAAGAGTCGTCTAAAATAGAACTATGTAACACATACAACACACTACCTATTTTCATATAAATATAATTCATCAATGGTTTTGATCAGAATCACAATTACTTGACGTACACAAACACAGAGAAATGGAGCAGAAGAAGATGAAGAATGATAATGAGAAGGGATACTTGCAGCCGATTCACAGCCAAGTAATGAAGATAAAGAAAGAGATAGAGAAGGTTAAGCATCCATCACTGGCACTGCAGCAGCCTAAGATGATGAGAAGAGTGCTTCATCATATCAACAGCCGCCGCTCACGTTCCCCGCTTGGCTTCTCTCATCAGATCATACCTGTTTCTGTTTCTGTTGCTGTTGAAAGAAACAGTTGCCGTGTCTGATCATGTATGATGCCTGTTTCTTCCTTTTCTTTTTTATGTTTTGTACATGTTTCTTGAATTAGTATGAGGAGTAGTATATTATTAAAACCCTTTTTTAGTAGCTGCATCCTTTATCAATTTGGATGGATAATACGAAGAATTAAGCACTTTTTTGAAGCCTTGATCCAGGGGATATGAGCATACATTATTAGTTGTCAGTACTGAACTGTGTTTTTGCGAGAGATGTTACAACATTGTGAATGATTAGTTTGGGCAAAAATCATCAACAGTCACCTTCCCCTCTTCTACTCTAATCAAGAATCAGGTGCATAACCTCAGCCATTTGCAGAGATTTTAGGGAACAACAATAATAATAATTCTCAGTTTAGTGTCCACATTAAGCGGGCAGAGGGAAATATTGCAAGTTCTTAATATCCATCCTCTCCTTGAAAGAAGATTGGCACCCAATTTCATGCCCAAAGTTCCTCAGCTTCCAGTGCTGAATTGGTTATAATCTTCTACAACTAACAATTATGAGAATAATTCAATGAACACAACAGAGCCGTAGTTGAAACGGAAACAAATAAATATATAAAAGATGCATAATTTTTCGTCTGTCACAATGTGTACATGAATTAGTTGACTCCTTATTTTATATAATTACTGTAATCAGATAGACAGAAAAACGAAAAAAGTAAATAAAATTATACATCTCCCTTTAGCCCATATGGTTCCCAAATTTTTTTTAAAAAAAAAAAAAAAAAAAAATTCACCACCACAAACATATGAGCATGTCCCAATTACAGCAGGACAAAAAAAAAA